>ML100589.1:29389-62233 GCA_003697995.1 Taxidea taxus jeffersonii | reverse complement strand
CCCCCCGCTTACGTTCCCTCTCTCTCGCTGTGTTTCTGACAAATAAAATCTTGAAGGAAGGAAGGAAAGAAAGAAGGGAGGGAGGGAGGGAGGGAGGAGGGGAGAGAAAGAAAGAGAGAGGAAGGAGGAAAGGATTATATTAAAATGAGGTTGTTGGGACAGACCCTGATCCAGTATTTTGGTGTCCATTTAAGAAGGGATCGGGACACACACAGAACAATGATGGTGTGAAGACCCTGGAGAGAGGCCTCAGGGGAAACCATCCAGAACTGGGAGGACAGGAAGGTCTGCTGCTCAAGCCCCCAAGTCCCAAGTACTTGGCTATGGCAGCCCGAGCAGGGGACGCCCCCCTCCCCAACCGAAAGGGCCCCCGGCAGGCTCATCCAAACTGGCCCGTTGCTGAATTCTGGTAGGTTACCAGTTACTACTCCCAGCCAACTCCAGCTTCCCACTAAAACAGCTCTAAAGACTCTGAAAATGGTGTGGGGGGATTATAAATCACCTCTTGTGAAGAATTTGGTTTCCAAATACCTTTGCCCACCGACACTCTGTGCTAGGGTATTGTAAATGCCCAGTTGAGGTAGCTGGTCCCCTGGTCCTGGGGCCCACCACCCCCCCCCCCACACACGACCCTGCTTTCCAGACACAACAGGAACAGGCACCCAGAGTTCGGAGCCCACTCTGAAATGCTGGCACTCACTTGGAACACTATGTACCCAGGACAGGCCTGTGTGCTTTATAAACATTAACCCGTGTCGTGTGTGTCTCCCCCCCCCCCCCGCCACATCCCTCCTGATGAGATGAACCCTGGGATCCCCATTCCAGGGGAGGAAATGAAGCCACAGAGGGGTGGAGGGAGCAGCCCCGGGGCCTGAGCTGGAGACTGGCCGGCTGGGATCTGAACCCAGGCCATCTGGCTCTGAGGGGATGCTCTTAACTACTGTGTTTGCCTGCCTCATATTTTAAGCGAAAGGAGCTTATTTTTGAACTGCACATTCCCAAAAGCCGTATTCAAAATCATCATGATGTACCCTTTGGCCTTAACATACTGCTGGGAAACAAACGTCTACTTCTGCTCATCAAGACTCGAAGCTTCCATTGACATCAGTTGTTGTCAAATAAACCTACAACTTTTACATTCATGCTCAAATATATATGAAAAATAGTTATGACGCCCCAACATATAAAAACTTCCTCTTTAATGAGCTGACATTTGGAATGCTTATCTTCTGCATCTTTTAAACTCAGGGTTGTTTGTGGTTTTGTTTCTTACACACAAGAGAATGGGGTCTGGGCAGCTACCTGCAAGCACTTTTCAGAGATAACCCACTTCAAGTGTGGGCCGTCTTTGTTTCCAATGAGTAAAAACCCAAACTGGCATCGGCCTCACAACACCTTCCTTTATAATACTGGGTTTTTAAACACATCGGTTCCATAAGACTTCTGATCTGGGGGCACAAAGGATCAGGCCTGGTGAAGGCGGCCTCGGGTTACCTCGGGTCTGCCCCCTCCCGTCGGAGCCCCCGGCCCACTGTGGATAGGAACCCAACCCCACACGCCTGAAGACAATGACAACGTGTTAAGTGTCCAAACCAACAGGCAGAAGCAAGCCCATCTGATCTCCCCTCATGGAGATGGAGGGGACAGGGGAGCCCCCTTAGCAGGGACAGGAGGTTCAAGGGCCATAGAAGCCAGGGGTGGGGTGGGGGGCAGGGGCGCCTGGAGCGGCCTGGAGTCACCTGGGCAGGAAAGGTGAACGGCAAGAATGCAGAGGGAGACGAGCTCGGCCTTCCTAGAGCGGCTGTGCCCAGGGCTGAAGGGGCTGATGGGACATCTGCCACCTCCACTAAGCCTTGAGCCCTCCTGGGGGGGTTGGGGAGGACTACTGGCACCCCCTTTCCACGGATGAGAAAAGGGAAGCCAGACGGGGAGATGAAGGCGCCTGCCCCACAGGACCGTGTCCACAGAGCAGTGTGCGGTGGGCTTGGGGTGGGGGGCTCTCCTGTGAGAGCCAAGCGAGTGCCCCTCCCCAGGGCCCGCCAACAGTGCCAGCCACCCGGGGGGACGGGGACTGGGCCAGGGCAGTCTTCCTGCTGGCCCAACTCCTCCCAGGCCAGACCCACGTCCACCCGAGAGCCTGCTCAGCTCGAGCACAGCGCCTGCCTGGTGAGGGTGTCGTGCAAGAGGCACAGTGGCCTGGGGGTTCACAGCACAACCGGGTTTGAATCCAGAACCTGCCCTCCGCTCATGGTGACGCGTGCCTCTCCGGGCCTCAGTTTCCCCATCTGTAAAACAGAGGTGACCGCGGGACCCACAACCGCAACTGCTGGAGGGTTAAGTGCCACCCAGCTGACAAATGTGGGACGACAGAGCCACCATTTTGTAGTCTCTGCGGGTGGGGCACGAACCATCACAGGAGAGACCCCAGGAGAACACACTCCTGAGACAAAGATCCCTCTCCACCGCCCAGAGATGCAAGCCCCCGCTGGGGGGGGTTAAAGCTCCCTCTCCCCCCCGGAACTCCCCGGAACAGAGGAACAGAAGGCCCAGCTCTGCAGCCGACACTGCTGCCACCCGCGTCTGCACCTGCAGGAGATGAAAGGGCCAGAGGGCCCGGAAGCGCTCGCAGCACTCCCACGAAGACGGCGACCAAGAGATGCTCAAAAGTTCTCCAAATTACCAAAGAAGAAAGGGCTTTGAGCATATGAGTGCATCCGAGGAAAACTGATTTAGCTCCTCTCATCTCCATTTCCTGGAACCAGGGAGTCAGAAAGAGCCTGAAGCAGCTGGAAATTGCCGCGCGCACACTCTTGTGACAACAATGACTGCACTCCTGCATCCGGGTTTCAGGCTTGTGTTTGGAAAATCACACAGCCGCACGATGAGGTCACGGCTGGCTTCATTTTTACGCGGTGGCTATTTATAAACACTTCGTCTGCTCATAATCTACTAGAATAGAATTTTTAATACATTTGAACACTCATGTTTTGCTTGAGGTTCTGTATTTCTAAATGCATAAATATCAAGTATTTCATTTCACTGACTTTAATTTTATGACTTCTACCCTCATATTGGTATATCCTATTAGGCAAAATAGGGGCACCTGAGTGGCTGTCAGTTAAGCCTCCGTCTTTGGGTTAGGTCACAGTCCCGCGTCCCGGGATGGAGCCCCATGTTGGCCTCCCGGCTCAGCGGGGGGCCTGCTTCTCCCTCTTGCTCTGACCCTCCCCCACTGAGCTCTCATTCTCCAAATGAATAAATTCAAAAAAAAAAAAAAAAAGAAATAGGTCAGAGAAAGAAAAATATCATATGATCTCACTTACATATGGAATTTTCTTTTTAAAAAGAGAGAAAAAGAAAAACCCCTCAACAGACACAGACAACACATGGATGGCGGCTGCCAGAGGTGCGGTAGGGAGTGGGCAAAATGGGAGAAGGGGGTCAAAAGGGGCACACTTGCTGTAAAACACGTCAGCTGTGGGGACGTAATGCCCCTTGCAGTGAGTATGGTCCACGATACCGAACGGAATACTGGAAAGCTGCTAAGAGAAATTTAGAAGTTCCCATCACAAGAGAAAAAAAACCTGTGGTGACAGAAGTTAACAAGACCAAAAAAAAAAAAAGAAAAGGGCAAAATGAATGAAGGCATACCCCTCAGGCCCAGAGAAGCCTAGTGCCAGAACCAAGGCCACACAGCTGTGGGGGGCCCACCGGGAGCAAACCAACCAGTCCACAGAATCCCAGAACCTTCACTCTGAGCGACTTTCCTCTAAGGCCTGGGGGAAAGCTAGGTCCCCAAATCCCAAACGCCAAGGGAGTCTCACCACACGGCCCTGTCCTTCCCGGGCACTCTGCTGCCACTCACCCTGAACACAGCCCTGCAAAGCTGGGGCGTCGTCCCTTTACCGACGGGGAAACTGAGGGTGAACCAGCCAGCCCCAGGCGAATGCATGCTCCCGCCCTCACCCCGCCAGGCCACCGCGGCACAGTCGAGGCCGCCAACCATCGGAGCTCTCCGGGGCATTTCCACGCAGGCCTGGTCCACGGGCATCGTCACCACTGCTGGGGGTGAGAAACGGGTCGCAGCGGCCCCACGGACCAGCTTGAGATAACGCAGTCGCCTCACCCAGGAGCCCGAGCTGCCGAAGCAGGTGGGAAACCCCGTTGGGGCCGGCCACAAGGCTGGTCCTGCCTCAACAACCAATCTGCGGGGACCGCACGACGGGGGGCAGCCTCAGGCTCCCTAGCGCAGAGCCCACAGCGTGC
Organism: Taxidea taxus jeffersonii; assembly: GCA_003697995.1. NCBI lineage: Eukaryota > Metazoa > Chordata > Mammalia > Carnivora > Mustelidae > Taxidea > Taxidea taxus. The sequence continues at coordinate 57,967 of ML100589.1, read as the reverse complement.
GCACACACCACGGCTTTATTATTTCCACAATCTTCCAAAGCACCTGTCCTGACCCTGCTCCAGAAGCAGACGCCCAGAGGCAGGAAGGCAGCCGGGTAGGGGGGCTGTACCCCCGAGGGGCAGAGCACGGGGATGGAGGGAGCAGTCCATGTCGGGGAGGCGGGGAGACAGAGGACAGCGCCGCTGGGTGGGGGGTGCTGCGGGGAGGTGTTAAGGGGCAGCGCTCGGGGCTGGTAGGGGACACGCAGGAGGCGCGGGGGCATCCACAAGGTGGTGAAGGCTCACTTGAGGCGGTAGAGGACCTTGCGCTGCAGGCGATGCTGGATCTCGCCCCGCCGCAGCATGAGCTGCAGGACCTTGTGGATGGCGTGCTCCGGATATTTCTGTGGACACAAGGCCAGATGCAGGAGCGAGCCTCCCCATGGGATCCCCGAACACCCCGCCGGCTCACCCACTGGGCCCTCCTACCCTTCCTGCTCCCAGAGAACATTCTGGCTTAGAAAAGGCCTTCACATTCGTCTCCGTGGCTCCTAAAAAAAGCTCACACGTCCTCAGCCTCCACAGTACGCCAGGCACTGCTGTGTCCGTGAACTCTCGTCCTCCCCAGGCTGCTAGTACAGTGATGACTCCCATATTACAGGGGAGGAGCTGAGGCCCAGAGCAAAGTCACTTGCTCAAAGTCACACAGCTAGTAAGTGGCAGAGCTGGGACTTCATCGGAGTCCACCTGACTCCAGAACCCAAGCTCCTGACACCCTGAACTTCTCTTAAGCCTCGGTCTGCTGGCCTACAAAATGGGCACAGTCCCACCTACTGCCATGAAACTAAAGATTGCAGCAAGATGACTTCCAAGAAGAGGAGCTAAAACCAGAAACTGGTGGGCTGTTCCTGTGGTTTTGAGACCACAAGTTCTCCATAGCATGTAGAAAGCCCCAGTCCTCTCTCTCAAGAGCACTGTCCTCCAGGAGCAGGACAGCTCACCCCCCTGGCTCTGCCCCCGCCCCCATGTCCATAAAAGTCAGGCAGTGGGGGAAGGGATCAATAGGAAGGGCTGGGGGAGCCTGGCTGTGGACACCAGCACCAGCAGAAAACTGCCCCCTCCCCAGACTGAAGCAGTCCATAAAGGACAAATGACAGGGACAGGCCCAGGACAAGGACAGCCACCTCATCCCCAACCCAGGCCTGTGTGTTGAGCCACAGGACACGGCTGTCGGTTAGGTGGGAAGCAGGCTCCAGGAGCGAGCAGGAGACACCCCCTCCCCAACCCCAGCCCAGCCCCGAGGCTCCAGGGCAGGCCCACCTGCTTGACGAAGTCCTGGATGATGCTGTGCTCGGACACCTGGGAACCAATGGCAAAGCGGCGCTTAAGCTGCTTCTCGACTCGGCTCAGCATCTCCTGGTCCTCCTGGCTGGTAAAGCCCTCCACCCCTGTGGACAGAGGGAGGAACAGGTGGGAACGGGGTGCCAGGAATCTCAGTTGGTCTGTGGTGGGACAGACGCCTGGAGAGACAAGGCCCCTGAGCCAAGAAAGATGACTCCGAAGAAAACTTCAAGAAGAAAAAGAAACACCTCGAAGAAGGGAAGACCATGTGGGGGACTTCACAGGCCCGAGCAGAGAGCTCAGCAGAGACCTGAAGCCAGGGCACGTGGCACACCTGTGAAGATGGATGCTCCAGGCAGAGAGAATGGAAGGCGAAAAGCACAGAGGTAGAAACCCGACTCCATTCAAAACCCACCCAGGGGCTGGCGAAGTGGCCAGACTAGGGACCGGGGTCAGCTCTGACCCCTAGGCCACTGCATGGGTTTGGGTTTGATTCTGGGGGAGCAGCCAGTAGAGGGCTCTGCGGAGGGACAGGAGCTGACTTTGTGAGAACACTGGTAACACATGGACTCCCTCTGGCCGGTTATGCGGCAGGGACAAAGTTCCAGAAGAAGCAGATTTCAGACAGCTGAAGCCAATGGGGACACAGGAGAGGCGGGGAGACTGCCCCGGAGGCCACATCTGCACGGTGCCCCAAGGAGCCCAGGCAAGCGGGAGGCTCCTGACTTCCAACTACTGCTGTAGGCTGAGTCTCTCCTGCTGACCAAGACCTACAGATGCCTTGGGTGTCAGCTAAGGAGAGGGCAGGGCATGGTCAGCAAAGCCATTGGGACAGATTTCAAGGCTCCAGGTTGAAAGGGGTCTGTCTGCAAGGCAAACTCCTACACAGCCTAAAAGGCCCAACAATTCCACTGCCCCAAAGCACACGCGACCTCTGTGCATCAGCATCCCAGAGAACTCTCAGTTACCGAAATCCGCTCCAGGGCAGAGACTGGCTTCACCAACAGGAGGTTGGGGGGTGATCAGGTCCCTCCCACCACTCAAGGTACCAGCCACACTAGCCCTCGAACCTGCCAAGCCCGTTCTCTCCTTGGAGGCATGGCACCGAGCCCTCCCTCTACCGAGCCTTCTCTACATGGCGCCCCCCCCACACACACAGAACCTAATGTCCTCATTTCACACCACTGCCTCTTGACCACCTCTCTGTCTCGACCACCCCTGATGGGGAGGCATCCTGTCCTCCAACACACCTGGCCTGCCAGAATCCCCGCCCCCCTTCTGACTGCCTGAACCTGATCGAACTGCCTTTGTTGTCTCTCCCCCCACTCAGAAGGAGAGGCCCAAGGCAGACACTTGGAGACGTGTTTCCTCTTACACCCCGACACCTAGAACGGTGTCTGGCAAATACCACACCCCACGGGGTGAAGGAGGAATCTATCCCAGGAGAGCCTGGCACACAGTCAGTGCTCCAGAAAAATCTGTCGGAAGGCTGAGCCCGAGGCAAGCAGTGGGACTGACGGCAGTTTGACCTCACTGGCCTGCAGGTCGAGAGATCCCCGCATTCTAGCTAAGCGAATGGCACCACGAACAGGCCTCCGAGTGTCCGTCTCATTTCGAAGTGCCCTGCCGGCTTCTGGAAGGCAGCCGGAAGTCAAAGGAGGGAAAGAGCTTTGGAAGCGCTCCAAGTGCTTATGAGCTCACAAGCAGGAGTGCTAGTGTTCTCAGACGGTGACAAAATCACAGTCTGTAATAATTAACGGGGTCGAGTTGGCTGTGTTCAAGGGTCTAGAAGAGAAACTGCTGCTTCTCTTCTGGGAAGAAAATGGCTGTGGGGAGAAAAGGGAGGCGGGGGGCGGGATGCGGACGCCCAAGAGGAAGCTCAGAGACACTGGGCAACCACACAGAAGCAACAAAGCTCCAGACCTCCAGGATGCTGCCCGGCCCCCCGGGACCCTCGGCCTGTGCCCCCCTGTCTGCTCACCTGACAGAGTGCCGGACAAGGCAGCGTCCAGCGTGGACACCTGGAAGAGCCGCAGAGCCTCCTCCACGTCGGCCTCCGTGGCGAAGGGCTGCAGCTTCATCTTGCTGAGGGCCTCCGCGATGCGCACGATGGCCTCCAGCTGCCTGCGTGGGAGCGACGGGGCGGCCTCAGTTCACTCCCTGCCCCCGACCCCGCACCACATCAGGGAAGTGCCTGCCCAAGGTAGGAAGGCCACAGGGGAGACTGCCTGCGGTCCCCATGACCCATTCTCCCTTCCAGTAATGGAACCAGTTCTGACTCCAGCACACGGCACCCAGCTAAAAGACGTTTCCCAGCCTCTCCTACATCTAGATGTGTCTAGGTGACTAAGGTGTAGCCAAGAAGTTCCAAGTTCAAAGTTTTGTGGGGATTTCAGCAAATGTCCTGAAAAGATAGGCCCTTCTTCTCCTTCCTCGTCTGTTACCTGGAATACAGAGGTGAGGGCTGCCGTTCCGGCAGCCATCTTGGACTAGGAGAACAAGCCTGAGTTGCCAATGACACTGAGAAGCCATCACATCAGTCTTGGACCACCTACCCTCAAATATTGTTTGTTTACTCAACTCTATTTGTGGTTTCCATCACATACAGCCAGATTCACTTCTAACTCATCAGCGCTGGAGGCAGGATGCAGCCCACCAGATAGGTCCCAGCCCCCAATCACTATATTCTGTATAAACTCACAAGAATAAGAAGTGAAGAACTATGCCAACTGAGGTCCAGACAAGGAAAGCAATTTCCCTGCAGTCACACAATGGGCCAGAGCCTAGGACCCAGGCTCATAACTCCCATGACTAGTCACCTCCACTTACCCTCAGGCTTCCCTGCAATGAGGGAAGCCAAGCAAAATTCACAAAACGGGGTTTCATGTTTTCTCAGCCATAAAACAAGCCAAGAAATACATGTAATCAGGGAGGCCACTGTTTATACTCCCCAAAGCCTCCCCGACTCACAGCCCATCCTATGGGCCTGCACTGCAGTTAGCAATGGGCCCCGGCCCCGGGCTTACTGGGCACATCCTGCTTTGTAACCTGGGGCCCGCCAGGCCCAGCTGGGTCCGGGCTATGCGTGCCCGCTCACCGCACGGTGATGGGGATGTTGGAGCGGCGGTCGAGGTCCCTCTCGTGCTGACGGGCTCCACTCCGCATCATGATGTACCGGTTCTTCAGCTTCTCTGCGGCCTCTGCTGACAGCCGGGGGCCACACTTCCTGCAGGACGGTGGGGAGCTGCTGTCATGAGGCCAGGAAGCACTTGGGGGGCACCCACCATGTCCCCTAGCCATGTGACAGTCACTCATTCAGGGGAATGCTTAGATTACTTAATCCCACCCTCATCCTGAGGATAGGAAGACCGAGGCCAGAAAGAGGGAGCGACTCCCCAAGGCCACCCAGGACCTCAGAACCGAGACAAGCACCCAGGACTGCTGGACGCTGCACCGCTCAGCACTCCCAAGGAGGCGGTGAGTTCAGGACCCACTTGACTACAGCGCCTGACTTCCCACTGGAGGGGCCCTTGAAGAGTCCCCCGCCCTCAGGTTGTACCTCCAACAAGAGCCAACTGAGGGCACGTACAGGTTCTCGGCACCGTAGTTAACAGTGCAGCCTCTGGAGCCAGGTCCCTGGGTTCAAATCCTGGCTCTGCTACTGCCCACTTAGGGCTTTGGACGAGTCACTTAACCTTTCTTTTCCCCACTTCTCTGCCTCAGGCCCACCTGCAGAATGGGTAACTACAGCACCTCAAAGGCTTCCGGACAGGGCGAAAGCTCATTTATACAGGAAATGCTCAGAGGAACGCCTAGCACAGAACGGTTACTACATGCACGATCACCATTACTGGCAATCTGTGAGAGAAGCCAGACCAGAAGTTGCAGCCACCATTTCCTGAATGTTCCTCAGGGCACAGCTCTGCTGAGCTCTCAACCTCTGTGCAATCCTCACGAAAACCTAGGCCCGTGCCAGTCCAGGAACGCAAGGTTCAGAGGTCCCCTGACTTGCCCTAGGTCACACAGGAGCGAGCAGACGTTACCCAGAGCCCACATCCACGATGTCCGCACTGCACAGTCCTGGGGTCTGCAAGACCTTCTAGCTCCTACACCCCCGTTTTAGCCATGGGGAAACTGAGGCCAAGAACCACAGAGTGACCTATGCAAGGTCAGAAAGGAGCAGAGCTAAATCCTTAATAAGAGCCTCATCTCAGGCACCCTGTATGAGAAGCAGGCCCAGGCTTCAGGGTTCTCCCCGCCAGGAGAGCCGGGCCACCTCAATCCCGCAGGGCCAAAGTCCAGGACTCACGCTCGACAGTAGGCAATGAACTTCTTCAGCTTGGCCAGGTCAACCTCACCCTCCACAGCCTGGGTCTGGGTCAGTGCACTCACGTGCAGAGTGATGACATGTTTGGCCAGCATCTGGTGGAGCCGAGGGGACACTGGGTCAGCCCACAGGCCCTCCCGAGCCTGGTCCCCACACAGAAGTCGCACAGGCAGGGAGGGAGGAGCTGGTGGGGCCAGAACTCCTGGGAAGGAAGAGGCCCCCCACTTTCCTTATGAGCGGAGAGCTGATTCAACAAAATCCCACAGCTGCCAAGGCCTTATCTGCCCCCGTGAGGACAGCGGCCACCTGAGAACAAGCCTCCATCAAGGCAGGCAGAGCCGAGGGGCAGAAAGAGAGCTCTGGTGACACCGGCCCCTGGATCTGGGTGGGCCTCGCACCTCTAGGCCTGCCCATTACAAAAGCCGTTCCGTCCCTTCCAGACGTCCCGACCGGAACTGGGGTTCTAACCCTTGCAAAGGCCAACTCCCTTGTGTCACATACAACGGGCTGAGCCCAGGGAGAGAACGATTTCCCCAACGGCATGCACAGCCCAGGCAGGAGGCAGGACTCCAGACCCCTAGACCAGCGTTCCGTGCAGGCCGCAGCCACCACACCCCCACCCCCGGCTGCCCACTAACAGGCAAGAGTCTTGCCAGGCAGGACTTTAGGCCAAGCCCCTTGTTCGCCCTCCCCCAGCGCTGCGGGCCTGGCTCCGCGGCCCCAGCTGACTCCAGACGTACCACATCCCTCTCCTCGTTGTGCTCGTCCTTGACAATGAAGATCATGTCAAAGCGGGACAAGATGGTGGGCATAAAGTCGATGTTGTCCTCCCCCTTCGTCTCATCCCAGCGACCGAACACCGAGTTGGCGGCAGCCAGGACGGAGCAGCGGGAGTTGAGGGTGGTGGTGATCCCAGCCTGAGAGGCGGGGGCGGGGAGCAGACAAGAGAGATGAGAACCCGGGCGCACGTCTCTCCCACGTGTACATGCGCGCAGGACGGCGGCTGCAGCCAGCGGACACCAGGGCTAACAGGCAAACGAGCCCCAGCCCGGGGTGCTCAGGGCAGCCGGAGGCTAGAGCCTGATTGCAGCCCCGGGCAGCACCCATCGGCGTGGCTGGGCCAGGTGGGACAGCAACCGCGCACCTTGGCTATAGAGATGGTCTGCTGCTCCATGGCCTCGTGGATCGCCACTCGGTCGTCTTCCCGCATCTGTGTGGGGCAGAGACGTCTATGAGGCCCAGGTGAGGGGGCGGGGGAGCAGGGCAGCAGGAAAACTACAGCAGCTACCAGCCCTAAGTCCCGACCCTATGTCTGGTCCACAGTAAGAACCAGGCGGCCTCTTACCCTGGAGACATGAGCTTCTTGCCCGTGTGGGCTTGGCTCTCCTCTCCCGTCTCCAGATGGGGAAACTGAGGCTCAGAGGCTCAACTACTTCCCTCTAGTGACAGGCCCAGGACCGAATACCAGACTCCAAGTCAGAGGTGGGTTCTGTGGTCCCAGCCCAGGAGGCCAGGCCTCCAGCCCCACAACCCCAAGGAGCCACCCACCTTTCGGCCCCCACCTCGCCGTCAGACCCACCTTGTCAAACTCGTCAATACAGACGACCCCACCATCGGCCAGGACCATGGCTCCGCCTTCCATGATGAAGTTCCGCGATGAGGGGTCCCTCATCACTGAGGCTGTCAGGCCGGCCGCACTGCTGCCTTTCCCGGAGGTGTACACCTGGGGCAGGGGGGATGTCAGGACAGGACCCAGCTCCAGCTCCTTGCCCTGACCCCAGTGAGTCAAGAGGCCAGACTGATGTGGCTCGCCCAAGGTCACACATCCAAGCTGGCCGTGGAGCCGAGAATAGAACCCGTGCGCCTCCCTTTGGGTGGGAAGGCGGCCTGGGGTACCAGCCTGGCCTGGAGGCTCTCCCCCGGCGGCAGGGGGCATCCACGTCCACGGTCATCTGAGCCCCATCACAGCCCTGTAAAGCAGCACTCATGGGCCCAGCTCACAGAGGAGCTGACTACAGCCCAGGGCAGAAGCATGCCACACTCCTGGGGGGGCCTCAGGGCCGGGCTGTGGACTCTTGACTCCAAGAGGAAGCTTGCCCTCCCTAGTCCCCTGTCGTCTTTGTACAGAGCTGCGGGCCACAAACTTGCCACCGCGGCAAGTCCAGCGTGAGGCAGGCTTTGAGTGCAAAATACACATGCTTCCAAGGTCAGTACTTAACCAAAGAAAACGTAAAGTACACTGTGGTATTTTCTATATTAAGCTATAGGCTAAGACAGTAACACTTTAGATAAAATGTTAAAATTAATTTCATCCGCTCCCTTTGGTTTTTCACCAGGGCCGAAAGGAAACCGGAAACCACCCCAAGGCCCAGAGTAGTGCCCATGTGTCTCTAGCACGCGACTGTGGCGCAACGCCGGGCACGTCTGACCCCTAGACCATATTCCCCCACATGGCCCCTCCTGCCAGGTCATCTTCGCCCCACTGTGAGTCCCAGACCCACTGATCACTGCACAGAGGACCCCACCTACCACACACTTGGGGTCAAATCCCTGCACTTGCACGTACTTGCTCTGGGACCCTGGGCAAGACTGAGCTTTTCTGTACCCCAGGTTCCTCCTTTATTAAAAGGGGTCACAGCACCCACTGCACAGCGAGCGCAGCAGCATTAGGCCAGTAAATCTATGTAGTGGGCTGCAAGCAGTGCCTGGCCCCTGATCTTCGCATGATGACCAACATCACGATTTAGCAGGTGGATAAACGGGGTCTCAGGGAGAAGACGGGGGGAATGTGCTCCAGGTCCACAAGCTAGCACTGGCCAGGCCGAGACCCAAAGCCCACGCTACCTCTGAGGCCGCAGTCCACCCGCTGCCCCAAACCGCCCCACACCTGCTGGCCCCCTTCCTCCTCTCTGTGCCGTCCTGACCCGCAGCGAAGAGGAATGCGGAAGACGCTCTGGTGAGCCGGCCCACCAAGGACGGCCCACGGACCAGGTAGCCCGGGCTGCGGCCTGTCTTCCTAAGGAGCAGCCGAGCAGAGCGGCGTGTCCCTGGCACTCACCCCGATGGGAGAGCACTTCTCCACAAACTTCAGCAGCTGCGACTTGGCCGTCCCTGGGTCCCCTAGCATCAGCAGGTTGATGTCTCCTCGGCGGGTGAGTCCGTCGGGGAGCCTGGGGGAGTACAGGCAGGTGGGCCAGGCTGGGACTCAAGCTAGGCACAGGGCAGCCTGGCAGTCGGCCCCATAACCTGCATCGTGAGCCTCTAAGCCTCGGGCAGGCAGGGGCTCTAGCTGGGACCCTCGTTCACAGCCATGTCCCCTAGCCTCACCCGTGGTTTACAATGGAGAGAACTTGCCTCCAGGCCAAGGATGGTCAAGGGTAGGGCACTCAGGGCTGGGCCACACATGGTAAGGGTCTCATCAAACAGCCCTGGTGGCTGGAAAGGGAAGGGGGGTGCCCCCAGCACGGTACAACAGGCACTAGCCGGGCAGGATACTGGCCCCACTGATGGAGCCTCTCAGGAAGTCCCTTTCGCTCTCCCTGCCTCCACTGCCTCACCTCCAAAGCAGGCTTGGTCAGAGCTTCCTCTGAGGGTGACTGTGAGGACTGGCTGGGTGTTGGACACACAAAAGCGCTTGCAAGAGGGCCCCAGTTAAGTGGTAACTGCTGGTAATGTTATCTTCCCTAGCTCTACTACTTTCTAGTTTTGAGAACATACATGCTGTCCCGCAAGGACTAGGTTCTCACCTGCCCTGTTCCCACGGAAACTTGGGTCTAGGGAGATGGTGTCTCTCATCCAAGGCCACACAGGAAGAGATTTAATCTCTGATCTCCAATCTCCAAGCTCAGAGCTCTACCCACTGCACCTGCTGGCCCCCCTCCGTCCCCTGCCCAGTCTACCCCTACTTGGGTTAAGGGGATCCCTCTGGGTAGGAGAGCATGGATTAGCCATTAGTTGGATGACAGCAGGCCTGGGAGCTGGGGAAGGGGCCTGGGAGTAGCAGGTAAGGCTGAGGATCCCAGGAAAATGAGAAGAACATTCAAGTCCTGACTGTCAGCGGCTATCCCCCTATGGCCAAGTCAATCTCCCCTCCCCAGATCGGGAGGGACTGAGCCCCTACCTCTTTCGGGAACCCCCAAACAGCAGGCAGGCAATGGCCTTCTTCATGTCTGTGCCCCCGAAGATAGATGGAGCAATGCTCTTGGAGATGACTTCATAGACATTGGGGAGGGCGGCCAGGCGCCGGAACTCCTCCTCTTCCTGGGGGGTCACGGCCCCGGCAAAGCTGCGGCCTGGGTGGGCCAGGGAAGGAGGGTGCATGAATGCTGTGTGAGGCAGACCCTGGCCAGCCAGTCAGGGGCCCCAGGGCAGGGCCTCAGCCTGGGGAGACAGAGCCCAGGTCTCCCTGCCAGGAGTGGGCCTGTCGTCTAGGTCGAGTGAGTGAGGGAAAGGGGGGTATGAAGAGCTAGAGGGTCAGGTCATAAGAGGCACGGCGCTCGGGGACCACTAGGAAGGTGGTCCACTAGGGAGGACGGGGAGACCAGGAGGCCTGACCATAACCTTGGAGAGAGACGGCAGGGACTCAGCCCAGCACAGCCTGAGCCCCAAAGCCCAAACTCACCTGAGCCATCTGTGTCCACCTGGATGCCCAGGACACGGACATAGGCGCTCCGGATGCCCACGCCCACCCGGTCCCGGCCCCTGTTGGAGGTCAGGCCAAACTTCTTGATGGAGTAGATACCCATGATGGTGACCCTGTTCCCAGGGACGACCTTGTCACACAGGTACCTGAGGAGACAGGGAGGAGAGAGAAACAAAGATGAGAGCCTGGTGGGGACCCTCTCACCCACTGCCAACCTCACGCTCCACCTTAGCATTGATACTCCAGATGTCTCCATCCCTCGGGGCCCCGCTCCAAGTGTGCTTCGCTCAGCTGCCTGCAGGATGGTGCTGAGCACCCTTGGTCGTGGAGTTGGCCTGACCCTTCCCTGCCCTCAAGGGCTCTTTTGTTTTGCTGGCTACGGCCCTAGGGAGGCTCGGTGCTAGCTCACCCCAGCCTTCAGAAGCCCCATTCCCATCTGCTGCCAGACGTGCCACAGGGGTCCTCTAGGCCACCTCAGGGGAAGGGGTGTCCAAGGGGTATCCAAGGGTGTCCTTGTCCTCCTTGGGCCCTCCGGCCTCTCTGCAAGGGCCTCCCCCCATTTCTGCCTCTTCGGGGCTCCACGAGCTCGGGCACATCCTGCCTCTGGATATCCACATTCTCTTTTCAAAACGAAGACAATGAAACAAGGAGTCTCCAAGTCGCTCCAGTGAAAACCAGTGTGGCACAGAGGGGACACTGGGGCATGCACACGTCTACACTCTGCCACTTAGAAGCTGTGTGACCTCAAAGAAGTCACCGCACCTCTCTGAGATTGGAGAAGTAGCAGGGCAGTGATAACATGATCGGACCTGCTCAAGTCTCATGGGATCATGGGAGGAAACAGACCCAAACGTCATACCCCACAAAGGAGCATCACTGTCGCACTCACTGCCCCAGGAGGATCCTAAGGCGCCCCTGCCCATGCACCACTTTTTTTTTCCTCTTCTGTTTTTTAGAGAGAGAGGAGAAGAGAGTACCTTAAGCAGGCTCCACGCCCAGTGCAGAGCTTGACAGGGGGCTTGATCTCACAACCCTGAGATCATGACCTCAGTTGAAATCAGGAATTGGTCACTTAACTGGGCCTCCCAGGTGCCCCTTCCCACAGGCCCCCCTCTTAAGCCTCGGTTAGACTACTTGCAGAATAATCTAACACCAAACGCTTAATTCCTATTAAGGACCTGTATGAAACATGTGCATTTTCTAATTACCATCTCCGGCAACCTATCTAGAGATTAAAGACGATCATGAAGCCCGTTTTACTGCTAAGGAAAGCAAGCCTTCACCAACTCACATTAACTTGCTCTAGTCGGACCCCTACAAGTTTCCACCGTCACTGACAAAGTTAACAAAACCTAGGGATTCACTCCTTGGAAAAACATGCAGCACAGAACACTGGCATGCATATCTAGGTGCACATCCAGGTGCACAACCGCGGTCACATCTTCAAGCCTTCCTCCCAGGTGGCTGCGAGGGGACCGGACTCCAACCAGGCACCTCTCCTCCTTCCCAACCCCTCCGCAAAATCCAAGGAAGAATGTCATCAGAAGGTGTGGGTGGGGTGGGGGCGCCAGGTGGGCAGAGGCTCTCCGAGCGGCAGGGACTCTCCCCTCCCAGAAAGGCCCAGGCTCCAAGCTCAGGAAGCCATCAGCCTCTCAGAGTTCCAGGGGGTTCTGGAACTGTAGAGCAGAGACTACGTGCCCTTGCAGATTCCAGGACCACGGAGGGAGCAGAAACGTATGGGAAGCACTGGTGTGTTCCAGTGAACAAGTGTTCCACAACAAGCCATCCTCTCCTCCCACCGTGCCTCGGCCAGGGCCACTGTCCCCAACAGACGCCCAGCCCCACCCCCACTTCCCACCCCCACCCCCCCACCTCCCCTGCTTCCACCTGTCGCAGTAGAGCTGCATGTGTCTGGGCATCTCGCCGTGAGGCACGGCGTCGGGCAGCTCCTGCAGCTTGAGGGTCTGGAAGTCCACACACTTGCACTTGTCAGGCATGATGAAATACGGGTCCAGTGGACACTTGGGGCGCCCAGCCTGATCCCTGTACAGAGGGAGAAGAAAGGGTCACCAGAGCTCCCCAGAGAACCCAAAGCCCAGGGAGTCCATCCCAGGAGTTGGGGACAAGATCTGGCCAGGAGCAAGTTAAGGCTCTCCGAGATAAGCTGGACAAGGCCCTTAAAAGGAGCGCAGCTCTGTGGGGGACCACGGACCAGATCAGGAACGGGGAGGTCTGCGCCAGCCCAGGCTCCTCCCTTAGCTTATGAGACACAGCCAAGTCACACTCACAACCCCCACGAGGGTCTCAGTGTCCCCACAGGTAGAGAGGCTGAATCACCAACGACCTTACAGAACCCCCACTCAAATCCCAGGATCTCTTGGTGAGGGTCTGGGCACCTGGAGACCATTCTCAGGGTCCAAGCCTCTTTTTACCTCCATGTTAGCAAGTCATGGTTCAATTACCACAGCAGTGCTCCAGCAAAGCACCCACTACGTGCCAGATACCGTTCTACGGGCCGGGGACACGGCAGGGAACCAAGTCCCTGCTCTTACAGAGCTCATGTTCTAGTCAGGGGTCAAGGGAGACTGAAAAAGCCAGCTGGTAAATGGCCGCGTGACAGAATGAAAGCAGTGCCCCACGCTGTCGGGTAGGTGGGGAAGAGTGACCAGGTATGTGTGTACCCAGTATAAGATGGCGGACCTGGGAGGAACTCCTGGGAGGTGACGCAAGAGAAAGCTGATAACGCAAGAGAAAACTGAGAACAAGGACTGCGGAGGTCAGAGGGAGAATGTTTGGGGCAGAGGAAATAGCACATTCAAAGGCCCTGTGCCAGCAGTGTGCTCAACGATCCCAGGAACCGGAGGGAGGCTGGGTCTAAAGAGAGGGAGGAGGGCCGAGGAGGGCCGTGGAGGGCCGTGGAGGGCCGTGCTGGCCCGGACAGCGCCTGACTTTGGGTGACATGAAAATGATCAGGTCACCTGCAGGGCAAAGAGTCACCAGCTGTGATGTGGAGAATAGACTGGGGGACGAGGGTGGGCTTGGGAGATCACGGCTTCAGGTGAGACAGAAGAGCATGAAGCAAGGCAGCCATGCCAGGTGGTGACAAAGAGTGTGATTCTCTACGTGCAAGCTCAGGAGCAGAGCCAAAATGACTTCTCAGCTGTCTAGACGGAAATTGGAGGAAACACTCTTGAGACCAAGGGCTTGGGCCTGAGCACCTGAAAAATTGGTGCTTCCATCTGGGGTGCAGGAGAGAGGCGATGGAAGGGCAGATCTGGGCGTGGGATGGAGGTCAGGTCTGTGTGGGGTGCCGGCCACCTACATGGGGGCATCTGGCCAGCAGCCGGATCTGACCCTGGAGAATCAGGAGAGACACACATGTGAGTGTCCTTTGCACGTGGACTGTATTTAAAGTCCAAGACCACCCAAGGAGCGAGTGGAGAAAAAAAGCAGTACGGCTAAGCCCTGGGGCACTGCCACATTTAGGTCAGGAAGCTGAGGGGGACCAGCAGAGGCCAAGGAGCAGCCTGAGAGAAGGGGTGGGCCCTTCAGGTCAAGGTGGACATCGCTTCCTGCAAGGGGCCAGAGAGCAAACGCTGGGCTGTAGGGGCGGAGAGGCCATCTGCTCTCTGCCTCTGCAGCACACACGCGCGGTCGTTGGCAATGTGTCCATGCGCGAGCGCACCCTGTTCCTGGGCCAACTGCCCCAGCAAGTCAGTTTTTGCCTTCGAAGACTCCAGACAGACTCAATCCCCTGCACTGCTTTTCTCTCCCAACCCTGGGTTCCCCACAAAGGGTGCCTGGCAGCCTGGTGGGCATGCACAGAACTTGCCCGCAGAGGACACCATCCCTGAGCTCCTGCATGCGGGGCTGCGCTACTCTCGTGAGGCAGGCCCTGAGCTGCAGGCCGGCCCTCCCCCTGCCCATCTCGCCCCCACCCGCCGCCCCCCCCCCCCCCCCCCCCAACCAGGCGCGGGGCCCGGCAAGGCCCACTCACGTGTTGCACTTCCTAGGCAGGGCGTAGCCCTCCAGGCCAGGGCGCAAGGCGATGTTGCTGAGCGTGTTGCGGCAGCTCCGGCACTGGATAGAGATGCGGGTGGCTTTGGCACGGACCCCGGATGCCGAGATGACGATACCAGGGATCTTCACCAGGTGGGACATCATGTCCGACTGCAACAGAGCCACCGGCAGCACGGTTGGTTCAAGAGAGACAGGGACAGTGGGGATTATGGTAAAAATCTCTTTCTCTGGGGCACCTGGCCAGCTCAGTAGGAGAACATGTGACTCTTGATCTCAGGGTCTCAAGTTCAAGCCCCACAGTGGGCATGGAGCCTATTTAATTAAAGGAAAAAGAAACAGGGGCGCCTAGGTGGCTTGGTGGGTTAAAGCCCACTGATTAGGTCATGATCCCAGGGTCCTGGGATTGAGTGCCACATCGGGCTCTCTGCTTAGCAGGAAGCCTGCTTCTGTTCCTCTCTCTGCCTGCCTCTCTGCCTACTTGTGATCTCTGTCTGTCAAATAAATAAAATCTTAAAAAAAAAAACAAACAGAAAACAGAAAAGAAACACATTTCTAGAAAATCTCTTCTTCTAATGCACGCTAAAGTAGTTAGGGATAAAGTGGCACTTCTGTAATTTATGTATAGCAAGGGCCCCAGGCAAGTTCAGTCAGTTAAGTATCTGACTTCAGCTCAGGTCATGATCTTGGAGTCCTGGGATCGAGCCCCATATTAGGCTCCGCAATCAACAGGGAGTCTGCTTCTCCCCCTCTCTCTGCCCCTTCCCCCTTTCATGGGCGTGTGCTCGCTCTCTCTCTCAAAAATAAAATCTTTTAAAAAAATTAAAATACAGTGCTTTACCAAAAAAAAAAAAAAGAAAAGAAAAAGAAATGAAGGGAGGGAGGGAGGAAAGAAGAAAGGAAGGAAGAAAGAGAAATAGCAAATAAAGCAAGACTAAATAAAGACTAAATCCAGGTAAAGATATGCAAGAATCATTACACTATTCTATTTCCACGTGTAATTTTCCGTAAGACAAAAAAATAAATAAATAAGTTCCTTTCCTCACTTTCTTCCGGCTCCCAGTGGCTCCTCTAGGGCAGGCAGGCTATGGGTTCATGCTGGCACCCCCTTCACAACCTGGGACATGGGGGGGCGGAGAAGGAAGGAGGCTGGCCCCCTCTGCGGTACGTGAGGCAGGCAGGCCCGCTGTGCCATGACCTGGGGACACTGAATGTTGGAGCCACCATGGAGCATGGTTTTTTTTTGTTTGTTTGTTTTGGTTTTGGTTTTTTAGCGCACAAGCTACAAAGCTGCAGGTGTCCTGGCACCAGAATCCAAGCTGGAAAGGACAACGGCTGCCTCAGCCCCACCAAGCCATCCTGACAAATGATCCTTCTAGAGAGGGCTCTTCCCCAATCACAGGAAACCCATCAGCTGAAGCAGGCCGTTCACTGTGTTCTCCGAGTGTGAGGGTAGGAAGCGTGTCCCTGGGGGGAGCTGAGGCTTGGATCCCTAATCAAACAGCAGCCCCCACAAAACAGGTCCAATGCCATTTCCACAGAGAGACAAATGTGTGACACTGGGCTGGATTCCAAATATCGTCACAGGGCCCCTCCCTGGTGCTGGGAAAAGAGAAAGCTAACAAGCTCCAGAGCCCACCAGCCTGCTTCTGGAACAGACTTGACATTGTGCGAGCCAAAGGCGGCTTGACAGGGGCCCCAAAAGAGCTGCAGGATGTGGGGACACAAGCAAAGACCAGAGTATGGCCCTCTGGGTGCAACGTGTGACGAGGAGGCGCCATTAGCTAAATGGGTGACACCCGGGCCCCACAGCAGAGTGCGCCGAGCACCGGCACACGCGTCACTTCCCTAGATTCTGACAACAGCCCTATGACCGCCACTAGTGACCATTGTCACTTCCTGCTCACCGCTCTCCTGCACTTTTATCAGTTCTCCACGGGAGAGCCAGAGGGACTGTTTGAAAATGGAATCAGCCCATTCTGCATAAACATCTGCCGCTTTCCTACTGTGCTTCCTACAGAATCCAAGTTCCTTCCCATGGCTGGAAAGGGCCTGGTCCTCTGGCCTCTTCCCTCCTCCCCCCTTCCTTCCCCCAACCCTCACGCTCACTGGAGTCCAGCCACACTGGTTTCATCTTATTCCATGAAGCATGCCACTATCCCCACCTCAGTGCCTTTGCACCTGCTTCTCCTTGAGCCTGGAATGATCTTCCCTTGGGCTGTCATGCAGCTGACGATGCATCTCTCAGACTCACTCCAACATGACTTCATCAGAAGCCTATTCCGACCACCACCCACCTCCCTCGGCCATTGTCATGTGTACCTCGTTCTCTTTTCTTCATGACTATACACGGCTCCTGAAGCCATCTCAACCTCCCTTACCTGGTTCTCCCACCATAATCTCTGTGAAAAAGTCAAGTCCCATCTGTTATAGTGAGGGTCTAGCCCTGCTCCTGGAGCGAAGCCGCCTTTAGTATTTGTCAATTAAAACAAATAAACACCCAGGGTACCCCAGGTGGCTCAGCCGTTGGACGAATGACTTGGTTTCAGCTCAGGCTCAAGTCATGATCAAGCTCCACTTCAAGCTCTGTGCTGAGTGGGGAGTCTAGGTCTCCCTCCCTTATCCTCCCATGCTCACGCTCCCTTGCACTCGCTCTTGAATAAATAAATAAAATCTTTAAGAAAACAAACACCTGGATGACAGACTGGCTTTGCCAACCCCTCCTGCTTCCTAATGACTGTTTAGCCACACTGGCTATCCTTCAACATGGCCTTGAACGTACCATGCCCAACTCACCACTCAGGCTTTGCATGGGCTATACTCAGCCTCCCTGGAAGGCTCTTCGCACCATCTGCCACCTCAGGTGGTTCTCCACCAAGGAAGCCTTCTCTGTCTTTCCCAGAGAGCTACCCCCTTGATTTCTTCCACCGCACTTCTGATCATCCACAACCATCATGGGTGATATTCACTGGTTTACTCAAGGTCCCCCCCGCACACACCTCCTGGGGGGATATAAAGTTCACAAGAACAGGAACCCGTTGTTTAGTTCAAAATTGTTTCTCCATGGTCCAACTCAACGCCTTGCCCACGAAAGGAGCTCACTTGTTCAATGGGTTAATTATACCAAGGAAGAAACGGGCTCCGAAAGGTCAAGTGAGCTGCTCAGGGTCACACAGCTCGCACTCCGGTCTGCCTGTGTCCGAAGCTCCTAAACCACCATGCAGCAGCCACTGTCACCCTCCAACCGGTCTCTAAGTGGACCCACCTTGAGACTACGAATGCTGGACGGGCTGGCATCCGACTTGAGCATGACCTGAATGTCCTGGAGCACCTCCTCGCCTGTGGGCCGGGGCCGCGTCACCTCATCAGCCACCTCCTTGGCAGCTTCCTCTAGCTGGAGAAGAGGAAGGTGACAACTATTGGTGACCAAAGCGGGACCAGCCCTGGGGGATTCAGGGATGGGGTCCCACTCACCAGCTGCAAGTGCTCGGCTGGCTGCTTGTACAAGTAGTCAGCCAGGTCCTCGTCGAAGCTGGCCAGGTCCTCCATCTCCACTTCGACCCAGTACTCCCCCAGATTGTAATGGCGCTTGAGCTCATCCCTGGCGTGGGCAGGTGACAGGGTGGGTGTGGGGTGCAGAGCAGAGGAATTCATCATTGGCTGAGGTATACCTGCACCCCACATCTGCCCACACCATTGCCAACCGCCACCCCACCCCCCCGCTCCTCTTTCCTCTTCCCAAACACACATGGAGGTCCACGCGGCTCTATGATGTAACCCTGCAGAGGCTCCCTACCGCTCAGAGGGGTGTCCTCCAAAAACAGCCCCACGGATACAGTCCACGAGATGCTGAGAGAGATTTCCGCATTAAAGACAGGGCTGCATGCACAAGCCGGTTTGGAGACTCAGTTCTTTCCCTGCGGGACCCTTTGGAGCTTTTTACTTTCTCTCAGAGACTAACAAAGCTCAAACTTGGGAGGCCACAGAGAGCAGCGACCGTGTCTGTCTTATCAACCACCAG
The DNA here is from genome assembly GCA_003697995.1 of Taxidea taxus jeffersonii. Lineage (NCBI taxonomy): Eukaryota > Metazoa > Chordata > Mammalia > Carnivora > Mustelidae > Taxidea > Taxidea taxus. The sequence continues at coordinate 39,640 of ML100589.1, read as the reverse complement.
ATGGGGCTTTGTTTACAGGGCATCCCATGGGACTACTGTCCCCAAACACACTTAGGGACCCCGAACCTATGCTATGCAGAGCCCTCTCTGCAGCCTCATCACAGACCTTATCCCTTTCGACCCTACGGCCCAGAGCCACAAGAAACAGCCACCCTGACCCGGAAAGCACCCTACTATAACAGCCCACCCATTCCTCTCCGCCCATACACGCAACTGCTCCTATCGGCAATGCCCTCCACACCCGAAACTCTTTTTTCTCAGCCAACGGTCATCTTGGGCTCCTCTGGAAGCCTCCCTCACTCCCCTTTTATATTCCTCCTCTGAGGCAACCTGTCACCTTGTAATTTATCTCTTGACCTCTATGCCTTGCCCTCACTGACCTAGCAGCTTCGCTGACCTACGAGCTTCTGAAGAACAAGCAGCAGGGAGTCTTTTCATCTTCCTACCTCAATGCCTGGCACAATACCTGGCACACACACGGTCAGTGTCAGCAGGACATGAATAAATGGGAGGCAGAGCCGCTGGCATCCATTTACTGATGACAGAGAGAGTCCGTTACTTGGAAGTCAATCAGCTAATCCTTGGCCACGCCCAAGCCGAGACCCACAAATTCACCTTCTCTGCATTTTAAGGCGCTAGGGATAGAGGCTGGGCCTACCAGGATTTGGCGTGTTGCCCCGGGTTAGACAATGACTAGGAGCAGGTTCAGCGGGTAGCCCGGAGCCTGAACAGTGCCTGGCGCACGACGGGGGCTGATCAGCAGAAGCGGCAAGATTGGAACCAACGCCCAAGTGAAATAAATCCGCACGACCACCTTCACCTCTTGCACACACAGAGAACCTGAGTCTAGGAGGCATCACAAACGCAGGCCACAGGAAAACAACAAGAAAGAAGTCAACAGCCAGTCCCCGGTAAAGAACCAAAGGCCCCCAAGAAGTTCCAGGTGGTTGTTAGGGGCCCACTCAACAGATGCGCTCTCAAAAGTTAACTTCAGGAATAAACCGGACAAAACCAAACGTCACACGGGTGCGGCTGGGGCCCGGATCCTCCCACCTGGGACAGGCCCCATCACCTCTCTGGGCCCGTGGCCCCATCCGTGCTCTAGGACAGCAGAAGGCTCTGGGTGCAGACGCCCGTTCGCACTGAGTCCCAGTGCTCCCCGCCCGCGGGTCTGCACGCCCACCTTCCCTCCGGGCCGCCCCAGCCCGCACCTGTATTTGAAGGTGAAGCCGGTGCGGTCGGTGCCCACCCGGTACTGCCGCAGGAACTCCTTGAAGCGCCTCTGCAGCTGCGACTTGCGGGCCTGCCCCTCGTCGGCCGCGGCGTCCCCCCCGAAGCTGTCGCTGTAGAAGATGCCGGGGTCGTCGAAGCCCGACATGACTGCGCCTGGCGCGGGCACAAACAGCTGAAGCAGACCGGGGTCGGCGGCGCGCGGCCTGGGCTCAAGTGCCCGGAGGCTCGGCTCCGAACGCGGGCCTCGGGGCCCCCGGCCCTGCCAGGACAGACCCTGCCCACCCTGCCGCGCCCTCAAGTGCGCACGCCAGCACACTCCCAGCCCCCCACGCCCCCCCGCAGACCCTCCGGTCTCACCTCCCACTTACCTCACTCCCGGGACCGGGTATAGAAGATCCTCCACGCTCCGCCGCCGAGTTTCGCGGGAAAAACCAGAAGCCGCGTTCGGACGCCGCAGCCGCTGCGCCCCGATTGGCTCGCCGGGATACCACAGCCAGCGATTGGACCGCTCTGCGCCCGCGAGCACCGCCTCCCAGGCCGGCCGCCGGAGCCGATTGGCTGAGGGGCGCGTGACGTCACGTCCCTGGCCTCCTTCCGGGCTCCATTTTGCAGGTCTGACAATTTGGCGCGAAACTTCTGACCTGAAAGGGAGCGGCGGCTCCCCGCTGGGCGGACGCAAAGATGGCGGAGAGGCGACCTTCTCTCCTGGGCGGCGAGCGTTTGCGAGGGCTTGTCCTCGAGGCTTTTTACAAGCATTCCGAGAAAATGACCGCCTGCAGAGCCGGGCCCTGGAAGACCTGGGGCTTCAGAAGCCGTCGCTCCCGGCGGAAGCCCTCTGCCCCCGGCGCCGAGCCCTCCCTGTCACACACCCTCCGAGCGGTGGGGATGGGTCAGAGATAAGTCGCCGCTGGGCCCGAAACTGGCCCATCCTTGGGACTCCAGGATGTTTCCTTAGACCCAAAAAGTGATACCTTTTTCCATTGTTGAAGACTTCCCATTACTTGACAGTGCTTAAAATTTGCGAAAATTCACCACCAGATACCCAACCCAGCTGGAAAAACGGGAAAATTTGGCAAAACTTGGCGATCTCCAGCAGCAAAGAGGGCTGCGTAATCTCTTCCCTTTTTCATTCCCACCCTCCAAGGGGAACAACTGGAAATAACTTTTTGTTCCCTTTGCCGCAGTCACAGAAACATATTCACGGGGAGTATGTAAGATATGTGTATTTTTAACTTAAAAAAAATGAATCTGACAATTTTCTCAGCAATACCCTATGGAGGTTCCCCTGAGGACAGAACAGATTTAACTCGTTCTATTTATTTTATTTTATTTTTTTAGTACTCTCTACACCCAACTTGGGATTCGAACTCAGGATCCGGAAATTAAGAGTTGCATGCGCCTGGGAAGGACCCAGCCAGGTGCCCAACTCATCCATCTAACATCTGCAGATTCTCCCTAGTGGGAACAGAATACAGACTATTTTGCCATTTTCCTATTAGTACAATCAAGGTGGTTTGTTTCTCTGCCTCTGCCCTCCCTCCTTTCCTTTCCTTATCACTACAGAGAATGAACAAGGGCGTCCCTTTCACGGAAAGCTGGAAAGCAGGCCTAGGGTGGGAAGAGCTACAGCCATCTGCAGGCCTGCTCTTGGCAAACCTCGTCTCATAAACTGTGGCTCCTGGGCCTGGTTGCGCTTTGGAAGCTCTCAGGGAACTTTTCACCAACGGGATTCCGGAGTCCTGCCCCAGGTCTCCAGACTCAGAAGGTCTCAGGGTGGGGCCCAGGATCCCCCTGTGATTCTGATGCCACCATCCACACACTGGCATTTAGACACCCCCTCCACCAGCTGTGGGAGGTAGATGTATTACTTCCATTTTGCCGGCGAACAAAGAGATGAGTCACTCGTCCAAGGTTCCAGACCTGGTGACGAAGCCAGGACCGGGCACAATGCTCTCCGGACTCCCAGCCCTCAGATATTAGTGGTGCTAAGGACACGGTTGGTCTTCTGCTTTCCCAACTACACCTTCAGGGGGGGGGTTTCACTTGCCTGAATTGGGAAGCTGCACTATTAATATTTCAGTGGCTTTCATGACTTGGGGGGAGGGGGAACGTGGGGTCTTAGAGCTGCACAGACCTGGTTTAAATCCATCCTGCCCCCCGGAGTGGTAGCACCCCTCACAGGCTTGCCGCGAGTAGATGAGGGGACATGGGTGAAGTGACTCATACACGCAGCACAAAAATCACTTTGCAAAAATCACAAACCCCCGATCAGCCTCATTTCCTGATAGGAGCTAATGTGGTACGATGTTGGCATTTTACCTGCATCTCATTTGCTTCTCAAGTTACAGGTGACATGTTACAGGTGACAGAACTGAGCCCCAGCAAGGTTAATAACTAACCTCAAAGGCAGAGCTACAAAGCAGAGTGGCAGGGATTGGAACCCAGGGCTCTCACAGGAGTCCCAAAGATTCACTGTAGCAACTGCGTCAATTTTATCCCAGAATCGGCTCATTTCAGCCCAGCAGCGCAATGCCATCCTCAGTAAAGCTGAGTCTTGCATCACACCAGGTTCAACACGAAGATTCGCACACCAACTTCCTAAAGCTCACCCCTCACATTCTCCAAACAGAGAAACAACCTCCCAAACTGGTCCCCTTCTACTCAATCACCCCTTCTCCCCAGGAATATTCAAGAGACAAGCGGGGAAAAGTTCAGCTCCCCAAGGGTAACAGAGCCCAAGAAAAACACTTCAGGTTACTATCAGGCACTGGAGTTTATTATTTCACACAAAAGTTAGAGGCCAAGGCCACAGTGTTGTTAAACACCTCCCTCCCCCGCCCCCGCCCCCCAAACCCACCCCAACTCTGCTATAAAAACAGAACATAACAAAATACCACAGTTCAGGTGCAGCCAAGAACAAAGAGTGGCTCCAACAAAAACAAGACAGACACAAGACACAACATCTTTGCACATTTATATAAAACTCGCCACGGCCCGCAGAGAAAGAGGTCATGGCATGTCAAGGAGACCATGAACCCGGGACCCTTGGCGGTTCGAGACAGCTGCCACTTCTGGCCATGTCTTCGGGGCTCTGCTGCAGGAACTGGGGGTGCTGAGGGCCCAGGCAGGATGCCTCATCCCACTCTGGAAGTTCATGTCTGTGAGCTGGATGTGCTTTGGGTTGGGGAAGATGCCACAGACTCCCTTCCCAAAGAGAGGGATGCAGGGACAGGGCGGGGGGCACCAACCACCCCTCATGCCTAAGGTAAGGAAGCCAGCCAAGAGACAGTTCCTCTACAGAATGAGGGCCCTCCGTTGGACAGAGTTCACAGTGTACAGGGCCAGCGCCCTTGCGTTCACATGACATAAAGCCCCACAGCCACCGTCGCCACCAGAAAGCTGAGCGTAAGGACCCATCGGAGGAGCGGTGCCTGGGAGAGAATGTTGAGCTGGGGCTTCCCTCTGGGAGGCTCCGTGGGAGTCGAGTCTGCAAGAGAGAAGGGAGCAAGGTCACCAAGAGGTGGATAGAGGTGGGAGATATGAGGGGGTCCCAGAAAAACACAGCAAAAGGGCCTCAGCGGTCCCTAACACTGTTCCTGCTCAATGCCAGGATTCTACTAATGCAGACAGGGAGCCCTCTGGCCACTGTTTGGATCCCTCCAAAGACAGGGAGCTTACTACTTCTCTAAGCTGTCCACATTTCTATCTTCAGCCAGCCCACACTGTGAGAACACACCCTCCAGGGGCACTCGAGGGACAGCACTTTGAGAACTGCTGCGTGAGGGTAAAGACCCCTCATTCCCACGTTCCCAGGCACGGTTCCACCAACAGAGGGTTCCGCGTGGTCCCGGCTCAGGTGGGGAAGCCACAGGGCAGGTTGGGGAGGGTGGCTCCAAAAGCAAAGGCCTTGGTAACCTGCCAAGCAGGCATCTGGGCTTCACCACATGTGTGTCAGGCTCGGGGAGGGTACATTTCGTGGAGCTCCTCGGTCTTCCTGGGAGTTTCCCAGATGTTCCCTCAGCACATGGCCCTCTCTGAGGCACATGAGGGAGGGACTGATGTGCAAAAAGACCCAGGGGTTCCTTGTCTTCCCGGTGTCCCATGGCACAGTAACAGCTACAACAGCTCCCAGACACCCTGCCCCACATCAGGGGGTCTCTGCCATGAAAGGGCCAACAAAAGCATCTAAATTAAGACGCTTTGCCCATGGGGCGCCTGGGTGGCTCAGTCAGTTGAGCATCCAACTCTTGAGCTCAGCTCAGTTCATGACCTCAGGGTCATGATTTCAAGCTCCACACTGGGCTTCACACACACTAAAAAAGAGGCTCTGCCCAGGACTCCTGACGGTCCTTTGTGTGCATATCTGTACTCTAGCCAGTGAACTAGAACTTGTCGCCTGCCCTTGATTTTAGAGATGGGGAAGACTGAGGTGTGGAGAGGCTGCACAGCTGGCCCTGAGCCACACTGAAAGGATGGCCCTAGGCCCCTGGGCCCATGCCCTTCTTCTCATTAAAAACACTCAGAACACAGAATAGCCAAGAGGTACTGGAGACAGACCTCCGGCCCCAGGCTCCCCTCCCACAGAGCCCATCCCAGTGGGTCGGGGGGCCTCACCTTGTGCCCCACTGCCCGCCCGCCGGCGCAGCCCCGGGGCCTGCGGGCTCTGGTCCTCGGCTTCCCGGCTCAGCAACTCCTGCAGCTCCTCAAACAGCTAAGAGAGAAGACACACAAGCCCGTCCCGGTGAGAGATGGCAGTAGGCCCCAGCCGAAGGTGGTATTTTAAGCTGTCCTTGAAAATCTTGACGACTTCACGAAATCGTGGAGGAAAATACTGAGCAGTCCCGTTCCTGTCACCCAGCTTTTGAGGGAAATGTCACAGGTGCATCCGCATCGCCTGCCCGCTCCTCCCCATGTGCTCGCAGATAACCAGCATCCCGTCGTGAGGGCATCCTGGTCATGCCCTTCCCCTGTGTCCTGGCCACACCTGTGCCACCTGGGACTCCCCCTCCCTGCAGTGCCAACCTGGCCACATAACCACGCACCCACGACGTCAACATTGTCAGAGAGTGCGGTCACAGAGGGCTACAATGGTACCCCATCACATCCCTAGAGAACACAAACTAACAGAACAGGGCTGGCCCTGTGCCAGCTCCTGCCACGATCAGTATGAACTCGCTTGACCCTCCCAGCAGCCCTAGGAGGCAGGTACTGTTCTATCCCCATTTTATAGATGGGGCGACTGAGGTAATAAAGACCACCCCGCTAGTCAGTGGCAGACCTGGAGGCCCAGCTTCACCATGACCCCCGCCCTGGGATGCCAGACCCTCACCTGGATGTTGAGGAGGAACGCCGTCTTGGCCTCCTCGAGGACCCTCTGCCTGACCTCGGGGGTCATCTCCAGAGAGTTCATGCGGGAGCGGTAGAGCTGCTTGAACTTGGTGGCGCTGGCGATGTTGGGGAAAGTGAAGAAGTCCACGCCCTCGCCGGAGCTGGGCAGGTCCAGGGCCTTCTGAGCAATCTTCTTGAGGACCTGGCCCCCTGACAGGTCGCCGAGGTAGCGGGTGTAGGCGTGGGCCACCAGCAGCTCTGGCTCCTTGCGCCCCACCTCCTGGAGTCGCCGCACGTAGCGCCGGGTGGCCTGCGTGTAGGGGATGGCCTCCTGCCAGCGGGTTCCGTACCAAAAGGCCATGTCCCGCTCCAGGGCGGCCTTACGGTGCAGCTCTTCTGGGAAGTAAAGGGGGGCGAAGACCGGGTTGTCCTTGTTGCGCTCGATCTCCTCCTCCAGGGCCACGTAGACATGGTACAGAGAGGCCATCACCAGCTGAAATAGTCACACGAGCAGGTTGGGCTGCTGGCCTCGTGTAAAAACCCCATCCAGCCTCTCCGTGGCTGTCTTGGCGAGACCCTCGTGACACCTCCCCCCCTTCAAGCAGAAGGGCCCCCACCTTCTGCTTGCCCCTGGTCCCATCCCCCCTGCACGACAGACAGAGGGCAGGTTAGGGGAAAATTCGACCACGTGCTTAAAACACCTGAAACCCTGGGGGTGCCTGGGTGGCTCAGTGGGTTAAAGCCTCTGCCTTCGGCTCAGGTCAGGATCCCAAGGTCCTGGGATCCAGCCCTGCATCAGGCTCACTGCTCAGCGGGGAGCCTGCTTCCTCCTCTCTCTCTCTCTGTCTGCCTCTCTGCCTACTTGTGATCTCTGTCTGTCAAATAAATAAATAAAAATCTTAAAAAAAAAAAAAAAAAACCTGAAACCCTGGTATTCCATAGATGAACACGAAGCCTAACTTAGCCCTTATAAAACCCTACAGAGAACTTGCCATCCCTGCTTTGCAGAAAAGGAAACTAAGCTTGGAGAGGGTAGGAGATGGTGAGCCCTCACGGCTAGCAAGAAATGAAACTGGAGTCGGGCCCAGGCGTTGCTAGGAGCCAACGTGGCCCTGGAGCAAGGGAGGACCTGATACAAAATCGCCCGGGTCATCAAGTGAGCTGACCTGGTTCTAACCTGGGCTCAGCCATACCCAGGCTGCGGGCTCTGGGGTAAGCCACTCGCCCTCTCTGGGTGATGGAAGGTCTGAGCAACTGTCCAGACAAGCCTTGGTCCCCTCCCCTGCCAAAGAAGACAACAATGTCCTAAAGGGGGCTGCTGGGAGAATCAAGCAGGGTGACCCAGGTCAAGTACAAGGCACAGGATGGCACCTGGCCCTCAGTTCCCAGGCTGTGGTGATAAACGCCGCCTCCTTCAGCATCCTCTGGGTGAGCACTGGGTTCTATCCTGGATCTCCGTGCTCACTCTGAACTCAGGGGCTTAGAGGTAAGATCCAAAGTCCCAGTGGCTGGGGGTAGGATACCCCCGGAGCCACCTCCCCGGCTCCTGCCACCCCTGGCCCCAGTCCAACCACTGGGTGCATGCCATCTTTTTGAGAGAGGGAGGAGGAGCACAGGGAGAGGGAGCTGAGACCAGATGCAGCAGCCGCAGGAGGAAGCCAAGGGCCTGACCCCCTAGCACACAGCACCTGCTACCAAAGCGTCTCTCCCGTTGGAAGTGGGGGGAGCATGCAGACCACAAAAGGAAGGGGTATCAGGAGTCGGGGGTAGGGCTCCCCACCTCAGCACCCCCCGTTCAACCTGAACAAGCCTGTCCTCACACTGATGTCCGAGCACCCGACCCCTGCCTGATTCTTCGAGTGCTCGCCCGCTGTTTGCATGAGTTCCTGAACTGTGCGGGGAAAAAGCAAAAATCCGTGCCTAGCAGAGAGTGGGTGCTTAAGAAGACCCCGCTGTCGGAAGCTGCCCACAGGCTGCCAGTGAGGAGGGGCTGTGCTCGGGCTCCAACCCATGCCACCCCCTGCCTTCAGAGACACATCAGAATCAGGACAGAAGCACAGGCTCTGAAGAACACCAACCTTGGTCTGATTTCAGCCTTTCCCATTTACCTACTGGCTGTGCGACCTCCCGCTAGCTACTTCACCTCTCTGGGCCTGCCCTTCCTTATCATCCTTCCCCCAGACCTGGGGCACAGATTAGAAACGGAGTGTGTAAAACGCCCAGCACAGAACAGGAGCTCAGTGGACGGATCTAGTGGCCGAGCAAACCTCCCCCCTCAATTGGCACGTAGCAAGCTGTGAATTTGCTGTGTGACCTTGAGCAGGCCACCTGCCCTCTTTAAGCCTCAATGTCATCTGCAAAATGATTCCCTTGGACGTGCCCCTCTGGTCCCCCAGTGTCCCTCGTCCCGATTCCTGCTTAAACCACTGGCCTGAGCAGAGTTTAAGCTCAGCAGGGCTGGTCCCACCAGACCACATACCTTAAAGCCTTTTCGGGTCACCTGGCCCTTCTGGAAGTTCTTCATGAACTCGGCATTCTCCGCCTGGACATGCACTTCCTTGGTGGCTTCCTTCAGGGCCTCTGACAAATCCTGAGGCATGCTGCAGAGGGGAGGCAGGGAGGGTGAACAAGGGTGGCTCCGAGCAGGGTTCCTCTAAACGCAGAGCTCCTGGGGACACCACCTGTCTATCCGCAGGCCTTCGAGCACTATCAGGCTTCTCTGAAGCAGTCAGTCCAGCCTGCCATCTAATAGAGGGGCAACGTTCCCGACTGCCTTAGGATGCAGCCCCAACAACGTGCTCCAAGTCACACAACAACTGGGAAATCCTGGCACCAGTGATTATTGGGGGGGGGGGGTTGCAACGCCCAGTAAGAAGCAGCCCCCGCAGTATGAACATTCATATTTTAGGTCATAACTGCTTCGATTGGCTCTAGACCCAAGATTTAATTCATTTATTCTGTTATTTCAGACACAAATCCCTTATAACATTATGCTCTTCATGAAAGTGCCTGGGTTAAAAAAAAATCTGCAAAACTCTATTTTACTCAAAGAAAAAGTCCCTTTCTGGGAGTATTTCTGCTCTGTCTGCGTATCCACCTCCCACAGAACTGTTATTTCTCCTTTCTCTCCCGCACCCTTCTGTACATGCTCGTCAGACTCCTGGGAGAAGGAAAGGAGCCACACTTGGAGGTGGACAGACTGTGGTTCAGATCCCAGCTTGGACACCGGCTAACCAGAGGGCTTCCTGCCTCCCTGAACAGTGCAGTCCTCATCTGTAAAATGGGGACAGGACAGCCACTGTGGTGTCTCCTTCAGGTGCTGGACCCCCAGTAAGACCAGGACGTGGCCACCAGGGGGCTCTGGTAAGAGAACCAGCCACGGTCACCCAGGCACGGCAGCCCCAGATTCTAGATTAAGCAGAAAGCACCTCCAAGGACATTAAAAAGTCTAAATAAATAAATAATAAAATGAAATTAAATAAAAACCATAGGGACACTCCCATCTGGTCACCCAACCTGTGGGAGCCAGACGTGTAAATAACCTTTCTCCCTCTAACGACCCCACCGGTTGAGACGGAAACCGGTTCCTTAGTCCAAAGCCCAAGGGGACTCCGCCAAGAGGCTCCCGGCACTGTCTCCCGAAGGGACTGCAGCCGAGAGCTAGGCGGCCCCGCAGGGGCTGCCCACCCG
>ML100589.1:0-28989 GCA_003697995.1 Taxidea taxus jeffersonii | reverse complement strand
CCCCGCGCCCCGCGCCCCGCGCTTGCCTGTCGGGCTGCGGGCGCTCCATCCGGCCGGCGCTCGGTGTCTCTGGGGCTGGCTCCGACGTCTCCGAACGCGCAAGAGGACGTGCGAGAGTGGCGGTGCCGAGCGGGGCCGCGCCGTCCATTTATCCCAGCGGCGGGTCACGTGGCAGCGGCCGGCAGCTGATCCCCACATTGCGCCCGCCGTTGCAACACCCGCGCCGCGCCCGCCCCGGGGCCAGCGGGGGTGGAGGGGGAGCGGTCATATGACCCAAGGAAAACAAAGCAATTTAAAACAGGACGCTTACAGGAAAAAAAAAAAAAAAAAAAACAACCAAAAACCAAAAAACTCTTCTGGAAATCTGAGCAGCCCTGTGATTTCGTCCCTTCCAGAGGCCCCGATGCCAGGATGGGACCTGCGCACCCTGGGATTCTGAAAGGTCCAGAAACCTGGGAGGCTAGTGGGCAACAGCCCGGACTTAGCAGCCCCAGACCCTGCCTGCTCTCCCCAGATGTCACCTCTCTCCAGGGAACCCTGCACTGACAGCCTGCCTCCCCATTCTCACTTTATATGTACATTTAGGACTTTTTTTTTTTTTTTAGCACCAAGTGTTAGAGACTGTGCTGTGTTTATGGTTCCTCTCTACAATTATTCTGTGGGATAGATCACTACTGTTTTACAGGCTGGGAAACTGAGGCAGGGGGCAAGGGAGTGATGTTCCCTGGGCCACACCTAAAGCAGGAAACCAGGACCCAAACCTGGGAATGAGTCTAAGTCAGCCCTCCTCCTCCAAGCTGTCTTTGCACTTGGTGCACACGCAACCTGAGAGCCATTCCCGTCACACATTCTACTTCCCTGCTCACATGCCTAGGGCACTCTTCCAGAACTTGTCACAGCTGACTCCTCTCTTCACAGAGCCGGCCGTGTCTGAGCTACTACCCAGCTAGGTCTGCAGGAGATCTGTCACTTAGGACTCGGGGAGAGCAGGTCACTGGATGAGCCCAGGTGAGAAAACTGGGTGTTTCCTAAAGTCCCGTCCCAATGCCACCATTCTGGATTCTCAACTAAAAAACAAAAACACAAACAAAAAAAAAAATTATAAAAAGGTGACTTTGGCTTGGGACAGGGATGCTGCTTGGAAATGGAAGTAGAAAGTGCCCCACATCCGAAAAAAATGCAAGTAAGGTTTGAGCATGCTCTGTCAAGCATGGGGGCCCTGGTGGCTGCGTCCTGCCGTGCCTTCCATCGGTGCATGTCTAGGAGGCCCTGATGCTTGGAGACAGTCTTCGAGAAGTGGGCAGTGGGTGCATCTAATCCGAGGTCAGAGCTCTGGCCCATGAGCCACCCTCTTGCAGGGGCACTTGACTGAGTTTCGGTCACCAAGTCAATCCGGCGATCAGGAGGTTGCTGGGCCTTCCAGAGAGAGGGGCTATCTACAGTCTACAGACTGTAGAATGAGCTCGGCTTCTGTGAACCTCTGTTACCGTGCTAACAGCTCCTGTTCACCGAGCACTGACTGTGCATTGGCTACCACTTAAACACTCACATGCATTAGCTCCTTTGATCTGCACAATTCCCCCCTCAGGCTGGAATTATTATCCCCATTTTAAAAACGAGAAAACCAAGGCAGAGAGGTTAAGATCAAGGTCTGAACCCAGGCAGTCTGAGACCAAGATTTCAAAATTTCAAGAGGAGGTGTCCTCTCTCAGAGATGGCAAAAGAGTTGCCAGTGGGCATCTGGGTCGATCGGTGGGTTAAGTGCCCCGCTTGTGGCTCAAGTCATGATCCCAGGATTTTGGTATCCAGCTGCAGGTCTGGCTCCCTGCTCAGTGGGGAGCCTGTTTCTCCTTCTCCCTCTCCCTTTGCAGCTCCCCTACTTGTGCAAGTCCCAGTCCATGCTCTCTCTCTCTTTTTCAAATAAATAAACAAAATCTTTTTTTTTTTAAGTGTTGCCAACAATTTTCTAGAAATGAGGACTATTAGAAAACAATGGCCTCCTTAAAATGCAAGTTTCCTGGAGGGCAGGGACTTTGCTTTTCTGTAAATCCCAGAGCCTGGAATGATGCCTGGCAGGCAGCAGACGGTCCCTTCTGCACTGATTGATTGGAAAGAATGAATAGATAAACCACAAGATCTTTCTGGTAAACATGGTAATATTGCTAGCTGCCCCGAAGGGGCTGGAATTGAGTTACAAACTGCAATCTTAACCCAGTTTTATAGAGTGCTTTCCATGTGCAGAGCCTTTACATGCAGGATTTCATTTAATCCTGATGTCGGCCTTCCAGGTCATTGTCAGTTGCATCTCCATTGTGTTCACATAGACACTAAGGCACAGAGAGGTTAATAGCTTTCCCAAGTCACACAGCTCGTGACAGCAGAGCTGGGATTCCAACCACCGGCGCTTCGCAACCAGAACCCATGCTTCTGACCACCCCACCCCACCCCACCACATGCCCTGTCACAGAGGGGGTCCATCTGTGCCCCGGAAATTTGAGGGATAAGAGTGTCAAGGTCTGAAAACTTCCCTTAGGCACATCCAGAGCCTGTCAATTCAGGAACCCCAGAAAGTAATGCTGCTGTGATCGAATTCCTTCTTATTTAACATGGGGGACCGACTTGCCCAGGCTGCACCCGTAGGACAACGTAGAGGCTTCAGTCACCGCGGGTTCCTGGCTCCCAGCCCAGGCCTGCTGCTCACTCTAACTGCTTCTCTAAGAGCCCCGGACTTGGCCAAAATATCCGCCACACACTGACAACCCCGGGACAGGGGAGGCCGGGGCAGAGCTGATCTGGCTCTTTCCTCTGTCTCAGTGTTGAGCTTGTGGTCCTTCTTCGAGCTGATTCAGCTTCCTGACTTCCCCTTCCCTGTCTTCAGGAAACGGGAATGGTCCAAATGGTATTCTTTCTCCTCCTGCGGTAAGCTGAATAAAGCATGCGACCCCCACCCCCTGCCCGACCCAGCCAAGGATGTCTGCATCCGAATCCCTAGCACCTTTGAATATGTTGCATTACATGGTGATAGGGGTTCTGCAGGGACACCTGGGTGGCTCAGTCCTTAGGCATCTGCCTTCTGCTCAGGTCATGATCCCAGGGTCCCGGGATCGAGCTCACATCTAGCTCCCTGCTCAGCGGGAAGCCTGGTTCTCCCTCTCCCACTCCTGCTTGTGTTCCGTCTCTCGCTGTGTCTCTCTCTGTCAATTAAATAAATAAATAAATAAATAAATAAATAAATAAATAAAATCTTTTTAAAAATTTAAAAAAGGGGGGTTCTGCAGATGTGATTAATTGAAGGCTCTTGAGATGGAGAGATTATCCGGGATTATCCTCGTGGGCCTCATGGAATCACGGAAATCCATCCTTCTAAGAGGGAGGCTGCAGGGTGACAGATACAGAATGGGACATGACAAGAGAAACAGGACAGGACTCCAAGACTGGAAGATGCCAGTGTTGAACATGGAGTCGGGGGCCAGGAGCCAAGGAGAGCGGATGGCCTCTAGAAGCAGGAAAAGGTGAGGAAGTGGATTCCACCCTGGAACTCAAGAGGAAGCACAGCCCCCTGACCAATTTCAGGCCTTCCAGCCTCCAGATTGCCAGAGATGAAACATGTATCATTTGAAGCCACTGTGTTTGTGAGAATGTTTACAACAGCAACAGGAAAGGAGGATGGCCCCCCTCAAGGGCATGGATGGATAGAGCAACACTGGAGGTTCCCCTTCCATGGCTCCCTTCTGTCTTCTCCCAGCATGACGCACGGAATTCCACCATTAGAGCTTCATTTCCTCTGAGAACCCACCCCCTCCTCTCCAGGCCTTCCTCTCAGGGGCCAAATGCCGGAGTGGCTAGAATGGGCCCATTTCTTGGCTGCAGCAGCAGAGTTGAAGAGCTGCACTATGGACCACATAGTGGTCCACAGGGTCGTCTAGCCCCTTACAGAAATTGTCTGCTGACGTCTGTTTTGGAGTCACTTGGAATCTTGGTTAAGAGGCTTTGGAGTCAACTGGGCTGCATGAAGTCCCTTCTCCACCACACTTTGCTTTGGGACTTGGCTTCATTTCCCTCGCCATAGGATGGAGCTAGTACCCCTCTCACATGGTGGTTGTGAGGATCCCATGAGCTGATAAGGCCTGGAAAGTGCATACATAACAGAGTCCCTGGCACAGAGCAAGTACTTGATGGGTATTAGCCACTGTCATCAATTAAGCAAGAGCTTAAAGGAAGCACAATGGAGTTATATCCTACTTGAGACTTAGATTCCAAATTCAACAAAGAGAAAAGGGTAAAAATCAAGCATTAAAAAAAAAAGTCATCTCTGTAAATCCCGTAGGAGGGCAGCCCATAGAATGGGCCCATTTCTTATGCGTGCTAGAGATAAAAAGCTGGAGAGGCTGGAAAACCTCCTTGACAGGGCCTGTGAGCTCAGGATCCTAGTGGGAGAAGTCTGGGACCCAGGGAAAATGATCTGGAATGGGGGCAGGAGCACTGAAGACAAATGTGGGTAGAAACTGGAAAGACGTCCAGAGGTCTGCCGTCAGCCCCAAGCATTCTTCCAAGTGTGGTCTCCTTTCATCCTCACCAAACCCAGGAGGTGGGACTTCCTCTGTGGTGGGCAGAATCACAGCCCCCCTCCTATCCACCACTGCCACCCCTGCCCAGAGATGCCTGTACCCTAATACCTGGAACCTGGGACTAAGTTATGTGACTGGTTTGATAGGCTCATTGCCCTTTGCATGTGTCATGAAAGTGACAAACTTCAAAGCCGGTGAGATCCTTCTAGATTCCCTGGATGGGCCCCATCTATTCACAGGAGTCCCACAGGTTGAGAGCTTTCCCTGCCTAGGGGTAGAAGAGGCAGGGCAGCGATGTCTGATGATGGGTCTGGATGGTTAGAAGGACTCTGATTGCAGTGTTCAATCAAGGTCAGGTCAGGTCGGACTCACAGGC
This sequence comes from Taxidea taxus jeffersonii, assembly GCA_003697995.1. Taxonomy (NCBI): domain Eukaryota; kingdom Metazoa; phylum Chordata; class Mammalia; order Carnivora; family Mustelidae; genus Taxidea; species Taxidea taxus. The sequence continues at coordinate 24,045 of ML100589.1, read as the reverse complement.
TGGGAGGTGTGGGAGGAAAGCTGTTTTGGGCAGTAGGGGAGAGGCAGGCCCGCAGGTGGGACAAACCGGGCAGCAGAGAGAGGGAGGGGCAGCGGCAGAGCACAGCTGGGGGGGGAGGGGGGGAGGGGGGGTGCAGAGCATCCGCTTTCCCGGCCGGGTTCTGCGGCTGTTGCAAAGAGCTCCTGTAAGTAGGCAAGGCTGCAGGGTTTGGATTGGGGAGTGACAGGTCTCACTTGGCATCATTGCTGTGGATACTGAGGGGTGGACTGGTCTGAAGAAGGCCAGGGGCGGGAGGCTGCCCTTCACCATAATCCAGGGCTCCGACAGGACAGGCTGGGAAGCAGCCCAGGACCTCTGTATTCTAAAGGCAGAGCCACTGAGAATGCCAGAAGTGGGATGTAAGGATGGAGAGGACTCCCGAGAACTTGGAATTGCCAGTTCACCGCAACGGGGGACGCTCAACAGCACAGTCTGGGACTGTGATGCCTGGGACGGGGCTTTGCAAAAAACGTGCAAAGACGAGAGAGAAACTGGAGGCTTCTGCTCTGTTCTGGAAGCTTCACTTCTTCTGGCCTGCTGTGTAAGCTGCCCTTTCACCAACAGCTCTGCTCTGAGAGAGGCTGAGGAAGTAGCCGGTGACTCAGCAAAATCCGCCTGCCCTTTGTCTCCGTGAGCCCCCCTCCCAACAGTGACTCAGCAGAAACGCAGCTGCTCCCAGGGAATGTGGAAATCTCGACTCAGCACTCCGGAGGAAACGCCCGCCCTCTGTCTGGAAAACAGAAGTGGTTTTGGAAAAAGGGCAGAGGGCGGACCCGGCCCTCTCCCAGGGCTCTAATGGTGAAAAACAAAGGGGAGGCCCCAACTGAGACTGGGGGACACGGGGGTCTGGCCTGGGCTGGATGGTGTTCAGGGAGAAGCAGGAGACCCACCTGAATATCCTCAGGCAGAGGGAATCCCAGGTTAACAAGGTGACACAGGGTGTCCAGACCGCCCCCTACTCCACAAAGACCCAAGGGGAGATGCCCTTGACCCCGCAGATGAGGCCGTGGGGAGCCCAGTGGGGAGGTGCAGTCTTTCTCTGCAAGGCAGACGAGCCCAGACTATCAAAACATCCTCGGACGGGACTGCAAAACACAGCCGCCTCCTGGGTTACCAGCGCCTCTATATGCGAGGCTGAAACCCCACGACACACTGGGAGGAAATGCCACACATGTCACAGACAAGAGACCGAACGTTCCTAACATTAAAGAAGAAAGACAGGACAGGCCCCGAATGGAGTCAGTTGCACTAAGCCCCGTGTCGGCAAACCAAGGCTAACGTCTGACCTAATTTCAGTTTCTGCCTCTTCCAGGAATGTTACCTTTGCCTAATAGGTCTGGAATCCCCTGGGCGGACCAGTGAGGTGACCAGCCAGGTAGACCCTTGCCACCCTGACGCTAAAGGAAGGTAACCTTGCCTGAAACAATCCAGGCCTCGTTTCACTGCCCTTCCCTCGTTCTGCCTATAAAAGCCCTCAGAGCGCGTTTATGTTTGCTAGATGGGATGCTGCCCGACTCCCAAGTCACTGAATAAAGCCAGTTTGATCTTGAAATGTACTCAGGTGAATTTTGTTTTTTAACAGCCATAAAAGATCTCCCCAAAGCAGTAGGACAAATAGTCACCAGGAAATGCTAACATTTAATTCACAGTGCTTATCATCAGTCTCCTAAGAGGCCTGGGGAGCCAACGGCAGGTTCCAACCTGCCCACAGAACACCTTTCTGCTCCTTATCTCCTTCCCTCCTCTGCCCCTGGATATTGCAGATAAGGCGACGGTGACCACATCACCTCTCTCTGGTCAACACTCTTCAGTAGCTCCCACTACCCTTGGGATAACATACAAGTTCCTTCGCCTGGCACACCTAGCCCCCCGCCCTTGGCCCTGGCCACCTGTCCAGCAGGAGTGCCTCACTCCACCTGCTCCCTCACACCTTGCATGCCACTCTCAGAAATACCTGCTACCGACCAACCAGGCACGCATCCCTCTGGCCCTTGGCTCAGGGGGTCCCTCCCTCCTCGAACACACAACCCCTCCCATGCTCCTTTGCCAAGCTATTCACTTTTCAAGACTCAGCCCGGGAACAGATTACAGACTTCAGTGAAAGAGGGAAGCCTATACAAATATAGAATATATCATAAAGGAAAATCTCAGGGACCTTAGATTTGGCAGATTTCTCAAATACGACACCAAAAAGCACAAAATGTAAAAGAAAAAATATTAGTCAGCGGGACCTTATCAAAATGGACTTTTGCTCTTCCAATGATACTGTTATAAAACAGAAGAGGCAAGCTAGAGATTAGGAGAAATTATTTGCAAACATATATCCAACAAAGGATGTGTCTCGTGTCTCTGTCTCGTGTCTCTGGAATATGTAAAGAACTTATATGATTTGATATTAAGAAGGCAAATAAGGGGCACCTGGGTGGCTCAGTGGGTTAAAGCCTCTGCCTTCGGCTCAGGTCATGATCTCAGGGTCCTGGGATCTGCTCAGCGGGGAGCCTGCTCCCCCACTTCTCATGCCCCACCCCCACCCCCCATCCCACCTGCCTCTCTGCCTACTTGTGATCTCTCTCTCTGGCAGGTAAATAAATAAAATCTTAAAAAAAAAAAAAGAAGTCAAATAAGTTAATTTTTTAAATGAGCTAAAAAGTTTGAAGGGACAATTCATAAAAGGAGATATGTGGGTGCTAAAGGCATGGCAAGGTGTTCAAGTTTATCTAGCAGAGGGGAAATTTAAATTATGATGAGATAGCACTACACACCTATTTGAATGACTAAAAATAAAAAGCAGGACTACCCCCACCTTGTTGCAAGTATAAAGCAACCAGAATTTTCACTTTCGGCTGGGGGGTGGGGAGGGTACCTTAAAATGATACCGAAGGGGTCAGAATATGCCACTTTGCATAAGGGTTATTTTGAGCTAAAGAGAAACAGCAAATGCCAAAAAAGCACTATCTGCCTTCTGCCTTATTTGCCTAAAAGCAGGCTTAGACTCATAATTAGTCGAGAAGAATCCAGACTCTTAACAGCTCAGAGATGGCACCCAGAGGAATCAAAACAATAAGCCTTTGTGTATTAACCCTTCCTTTCCCTAAATTTCCCCCAAGTATTCACCCACACCTGCTGCTTGCTGCCCCGAAAAACCTCAACCCATTTTCCTTTGTTTGCTCCCTTCTCTGCAAATGTATTGGAAGGTTGACCTTGAACCACACGGGCTGGAATTGTGCAGGTCCACATATACGGGGATTTTTTTTCCATGATAAACACGGTACAGAACTGTAGATGTATTTTCTCTTCCTTATGGTTTTCTTTCTTTTTCTTTTTTTAAAAGATTTTATTTATTTATTTGTCAGATAGAGAGCACAGGAGCGAGCACAGGCAGACAGAGTGGCAGGCAGAGGCAGAGGGAGAAGCAGGCTCACTGCTGAGCAAGGAGCCCGATGTGGGACTCGATCCCAGAACGCTGGGATCATGACCTGAGCCGAAGGCAGCCGCTTAACCAACTGAGCCACCCAGGCGTCCCTCGAAATAATAATCTTGAGTGACAGAAGCCAGATCCCAAGAAAAAAATTCTTACTAATTACATTTTTTAATCAATTTTTTTTTGAGAAATCAACTAACATAAAATCAACCAACATGACTAACAGCCTTCACCTACTATGAATATACACAAGGCTGAGTCAAATCCATTGCTTCCTTCCTTTCTTTCTTTTTAAGAAAGGAGCAAGAAGCTGGAAGCGGGACTCGATCCCAGGACCCTGACTGAGACCATGACCTGAGCTCAAGGCAGACACTTAACAACTGAGCCACGCAAGCGTTCCTGTCTAAAATTATATATAAAATGAGGGGCACTGGGTGGCTCCGTGGGTTAAAGCCTCTGCCTTCAGCTCAGGTCATGATCCCAGGATTCTGGGATCGAGCCCCACATGGGGCTCTCTGCTCAGCAGGGAGTCTGCTTCCTTCTCTCTCTGCTTGCCTCTCTGCCTACTTGTAATCTCTGTCAAAAAAATAAATAAAAAATCTTTAAATAAATAAAATAAATAAAATTATATATAAAATGAATATAGGGGGCGCCTGGGTGGTTCAGTGGGTTAAACCTCTGCCTTCGTGATCTCAAGGTCCTGGGATTGAGCCCCACATCTGGCTCTCTGCTCAGTGGGGAGCCTGCTTCCCCCTCTCTCTCTGCCTGCCTCTCTGCCTACTTGTGATCTCTCTGTCTCTCTGTCAAATAAATAAAATCTTAAAAAAAAAGAATATAGGATTTTACAAAATTTGGGGAAATGCAAGCTAATCTAATCAGATTGATGGTTACCTCCTTGGAGGGGAGATTACAAAGGACCCTGAGGTCGGGTTTAGTGCTCAGTGTGGAGTCTGCTTGAGATTCTCTGTCTGTGTCCCTCTGCCCCTCCCCCTTGCTCATGCACACACACTCTCTCTCTCTCAATAAATAAAGTCTTTAAAAACAAAACAACAAAAAACAAAGAACCATGAGGAACCTTCTGGGAGTAGTGAATACAATCATTATCTTGATTGTGGAGATGGCTTCATGGTTATACTTACGTCAAAACTCATGAAATTATATACTTCAAAGATGTAGGGTTTGTGTCAATTATACCTCAATAATTTAAAAAAAAAAAATGTTGTAAAACAAACAGAGCCCAGGCTTTCCTGAAGTTTCTTCCCCTTACCTTACAAGGCCCCTCACTGAGCTTCCCAGCTGCCCCGAACTCCGACTGTGAGCTCCATGAAGGCAGCAAGGACCACACGGGATCCACTCTCTAGGCCCAGAGTCCAGAATACAGCGGGGGGCCAGGGGGCACGGTTGAATTCCCTACCTGCTGTCACACAGCTCACCTGGGCCTGAGACCGGGTCTATCCCTCTCTTGTCGGGAAGAAAAACATTTCCTTTCCTCCCTTCTAGGTTCTTAGGCTGATTTAATAATTAAATGGAGGTAAAACAGATTAACAGGAGAAAAATTTAATTTTTTAAAAGATTTTATTTATTTATTTGACAGATAAAGACGCAGCCAGAGAGGGAACACAAGCAGGGGGAGTGGGAGAGGGAGACGCAGGCTTCCCGCGGAGCAGGGAGCCAGATGCGGGGCTCGATCCCAGGACCCTGGGATCATGACCTGAGCCAAAGGCAGACGCTTAATGACTGAGCCATCCAGGTGCCCCACAAATTTAATTTTGTACACATGAAAGCCTATAAAAGTATGGGACTCAAAGAAATGACGAAATCAGGCAGCTTTTATATCTTTCAGACAAAGAAACAATACATTTGTGAACAATTGACAAGCCAAGGAAGTCCAGGTTTGGAGTAGTGACTTGGGGGAGGTAACAAGATTCATTTATGCAGTTTTCTCCGCCTCCAGTGCCGTATCTCTGGCGATAAGGCTGCCTTCTACCCTCCTGGTACGGGGAGGGCACCTTTCACATGGGAGATTTATTTCCTGCTTTCAGGGGGACAAAGGAGATTCAGAGTGTCCTTGGCACTGGCTGTTTCTTAAGTAACTGCAATTCAAAATAATCATTATGCTGAGGGGGTGCATTTTGGGGGGACATATTTTGCTCCCCTTCACCTTCAAGCACACTCGAATTCTAGAGCAAGCCGCTGTCTGGAGGCCCTGGTCCGGGGCAGTGAAGGGTATAGAAAGAGCGACATCCTTCTTAGGCACTGTGCAGCTTCTACTTGCCCAGATCAGTGACTGAAGACGGGTGGCCAGACCAGGCAGCCATCTGGACTCTGGAGAGTTCAGGTTGCGAGGACAGCCTGGCCAGTATGGAGGCTGACTCTGGCTCCAAGGCCTGGTTCGACCTGGTTCAACTGGATTAAGGCACTTCTAAGCAGTGGAGATGGGTTAAAGCAATGAACTCGAAAAAGAAATGATGGGATGTTTGAATGGCTCAGTCGGTTAAGCGGCTGCCTTCTTCGGCTCAGGCCATGATCCCAGCGTCCTGGGATGGAGTCCCACATCGGGCTCCTTGCTCTGCGGGGAGCCTGCTTCTCCCTCTGCCTCTACCTGAGTTCCTGCCTGTACTATCTCTCTGACAAATAAATAAATAAAATCTTAAAAAAAAAAAAAAGAAAAAGAAATGGCTTCAAGTCCAGGATCTTGACTTAGCACACATGTGAGCACGTCAACCCTCTAAACTTTATTTCTGCATATGACAAATTGATAAGTAATAACAGTATTGCTCCATGGGATATGGTCAGGATTAAATTAGTTTAACCTATGTAAGAGGCTCAGAGTGGGGCCTGGCAAAGAGGAAGCCCTCACTAAGCATTCCTCGTTCTGTTTGATCCAGCAGTGGCATGGAGTTCCCCTTTCAGGATCCCGCCACCCCACCCCCCCGGCCTTTTTCCTACTTAGAAACTTTTGGATAGTTCTGAGTAGGGTGGGGTCACTAAAATCTCACAAACCTTGTTCTCATTTGGGAGTTCAGAACCTCAGGGTCCTTGGGGGCGCCTGGGTGGCTCAGTCGGTTAAGCATCCGACTCTTGATTTCAGCTCAGGTCCCAATCTCCAGGTCGTGAGATCGAGCCCCAAGTGGGGCTCTGTGCTCAGCTCCAATCTCAGCTTCGCTTGAGATTCTCTATCACCCTCTCCCTCCACCCCTGCCTGCTGCGATGATTCTCTGTCTCCCTCTCCCTCCACCCCTACCCGCTGCTCGCTCTCTCAAAAACAAACAAAACCCCACCAGTATCTCAGGGTCCTCATCTTAATTTTTTTTCTCAATAAGCAAACCTCCTTGAAATAATTTCAAACGTCCAGAAAAGTTGCAAGGAGTAGTACACAGAGTTCGTCACCTGGATTCACCAAGTGTTCACATTTTGTTACATTGGCTTTATCATCCGTTCTCTCTCTCTTGATTCTAGATACACACACACTCTCTTTTACAAACATATCTAAACATATTTCTGGCTTATTAAAGAGTAAGTTGCAGACGTCATACCCTTTGCCCCCACCTCCCCGATTCTTTAGCTCGTATTGTGCCTGCGAACAGCCTCTTGTAACCACAGTATAATTAGTACGATTGAAAACATCAGGGACTCTAACTTTAGCACAAATACATTATGGAAAGCTGCAGTTCAAAAGTCATCAGTTGCCCCCTAACTGTTCTTCCCACAGCCTGCGTTCCAGTCCAGAGCCTGCATTGCTTGAGCCGTCCTGCTGCTCTCCTGTCCACAGCGCCCGTGCTTCCGAAGAGAGCAAGATGGAGTCACTCATGTCCAGCAGGGGCCTGCGTCTGGCAATGACGCCGCTGAGGGTACGGCAGCTTTGAGATGTCCCAAGACCAAATCAGCTGACAACCCAGGACTGATAACAGGCAGAAAAACAGCGGGTCTGCAGGGCCCCAGGACTGCTGAAATCCCTCTAAAGAGGGAGGAGTGTGGCAGCACACGGTTCAGACCCCTCACACATGACCCCTTGCTGTCTGACCACTTTCAAAAAGGCAGCTGCCCCCCCCCCCCAAAGGCTCTGCCGGATTGAGCTCTGAGCCCAGCTGACATCCTCTGCTGCTTGCGGGGCATACCCAGCAGGTGTCCAGGACTGACCCAGACGCACCCAGGCCTTATCTCTCCTGCGTGCCCACAGACTGACTTCATATTTGCTTCATCTACTTCCTAGCCGCTCTGTTATCTTGCATAGCGTGTGGCTTGTCTTGTGTTCTGCTTTGTGGGCCCAGGGAGAAGCCAAGTCAATCACGTCCCCCAGTGCCACTGAGTCTGGAATCCCGAACCTGCTTTCTAATGGTGTTCATCTCGCTTGATGACCGAGTAAAGCGGACATCGTGGGAGGACACAGCTCGAGTCTTTCCTAGCATGCTGGTGACCATGAGCTTGTGGCTGGGAGGATAGGAAGGGGCTGTTTTGCCCTGGAACCCGTTTCAGTAGATCCGAGACTCTGGGTGGGACCACACGGGCACCCCGCGGGGCCCTCGGAGGAGCTGAGCAGGTCCGGTCGCTAAAGTGAGGCTGGGGAGGCCGGCGAGGACCCGCGGAGCGCGGGGGGCGGGGTGGGGGAGGACGCGGGCTCTGCGGACACTCGTCCGGCTGCTGGCCCGGGAGTCGCCGCCGCCGCCGCCGCCGCCGCCGCCGCCCAGACTCCCCGCCCTTCCCCCGCCCCGCCCGGGGGAGGTAGGCAGAGCATCCGCACCGTGACTCCGCGAAAGCGGACCTCAGACCGTGACTCAGCGAAAACAGACCTCGGGACCGTGACTCAGCGAAAACAGGCCTGGGATCGTGACTCCGCGCACAGCCTGCCAGCGTGACTCAGCAGGGGAGGGCGGCCGGGTTGCCGGGAGAGGGTTACTCAGCGGGAGGCCGTCCCCGCCCCGCCCGCACGCCCCCCCTCCCCCGGCTCCGGCTGAGGTCCAGCAGCCACCAGTGCCAGTGGGGGCCGGGCTTCAGGGAGCCCCGGAGTGGCAGGCACCCGGGCTACCTGAGCAGGTGACCTAGAGCCGGTGACTCGGCCACTCCCGGCGCCGTGGGCAGCATGAGGATGGCTGCAGCGGCCTGGGAGGGTCCCGGGGACCATGGAGTGATCCCGTTTCCTTCGCCCCGTTCAGCAAACGCTCGGCTGTCTCAGTGTCCCCATTTCCTTCAGCCAGGGACAGCTCCTCTGTCTCAGTGTCCCCATCTTCAAACCGAGGGGCAGAGAGAGGCTCCCTTCCCTTGACAGCATTCCGTGGGTGTATGTTTTTATTTTATTTTTATTTTTTTAATAATAATTTTCAGTAAGAACTGATTGTTTTTTTAAGATTTTATTTATTTATTTGACAGAGATCACAAGTAGGCAGAGAGGCAGGCAGAGAGAGAGGGCGGGGAGCAGGCTCCTGCAGAGGTGGGGGGCTCCATCCCAGGACCCTGAGACCATGACTTGAGCTGAAGACAGAAGCTCAACCCACTGAGCGACCTGGGCACCCCTGTGCTTTTATTTTAAGTAATCCTTTTTTCTCCCCTAGTTAGGATATGCTGCCTGGGCACTGTACTGCACTGAAGTCTATGATCCCCAACCTGCATACAACCACTGTTGATGTTCTAGTATATTTCTTAGGATTAAAAAATAATCAGCTCTATGGTATCCACAAAGGAGTGTATATATATATATATACAGTATGGTTCTGTGTAAGGAACAATAATACGGGGAATATAGCTTATAAAGTAGCTGTTCCTCTTTTTCCATGCAAATTCTATGTGATTGTGATCATAATGTCTACGGTATACCTTTGTCTTCTTTTGGCTTAGTTAACATAACTTTTCTCCCAAATTATAACAAGGCCCTCCTAAGCATTGTCTCAATGGCCTCACAAAAATCCATTCAGGAGACATATTAATTCATTCAACACAGTATCCTGAGTGTCAGTCGCCTACTGTTAAAACCTTTGGGTTGCTTCCTATTTATTTTTTTTCCTATTGAAGGAGAAAGATAAGGAGTATTTGAAACAATCTCAGTGGCTTTCCCATACTAGGGGAAGGGTGTTTTTCATATCAGAGGATTGTCTTTTTTTATTTTTGTACATATGTTGCTGGCTTCCCCCTGCTCCCCAAAATCTGGATGGAAAGGTAAAAACAGAGGAGGAAAAGGGTGGTAAGGGATTTCTGAGACCCGGGCCTTCAACAGATGCTGGAAAGCAGGTAAGTTGACTTCTCCCTGAGGCTTACCTGAGGCTCACCATACTTCAAAAGCCCGCAAACATGTTTAATGTTAATTTCTTTTAAAATCAGAAGAAAACAGGGGCGCCTGTGTGTTTCAGTCGGTGGAGCATCTGACTCTAGATTTTGGCCCAGGTCATGATCTCAGGGTCCTGGGATGGAGCCCTGTGTTGGGTTCCTTGGTCATCGGAGAGTCTGCTTCTCCCTCTCCCTCTGCACCCGTGCGTGCTTTATCTCTTCCTCTCACATAAATAAAATATTTAAAAAATAACAATAAGGGGCGCCTGGGTGGCTCAGTGGGTTAAGCCTCTGCCTTTGGTTCAGGTCATGATCTCACGGTCCTGAGATCAAGCCCCACATCGGGCTCTCTGTTCATCGGGGAGCCTGCTTCCCCCTCTCTCTCTGCCTACTTGTGATCTCTCTCTGTCAAGTAAATAAATAAAATCTTTTAAAAAAAATAAAAAATAAGGGGCACCTGGGTGGCTCAGTGGTTTAAGCCTCTGCCTTCGGCCCAAGTCATGATCTCAGGGTCCTGGGATCAAGCCCCGCATCGGGCTCTCTGCTCAGCGGGGAGCCTGCTTCTCCCTCTCTCTCTGCCTACTTGTGATCTCACTCTCTCTGTCAAATAAATGAATAAAATATTTTAAAAATAAAATAAAAAAAAATCAGAAGAAAACAAAGCATATAATAATAATAAATATAAAATAATGAATCCAGTCTGCAGTGTAATCATCTTTATATTATCATAGTCCTACAATGCAATTTTAAATTTTAATTTAATTTTTATTTATTTAATTATTATTACTTTTTTTAATGGAGGAGCAGGTCCTCAAAGACAAAGGTGCCTTGAGCCCAGGAAAGTCAGAATGCATCCTTGCTGGCAAGCTGGGGTCTAGGATGAGAAAGTGAGCAGTTAAGAAATTGCCAGGGGTGGGAAATGGTCCGTGGGTATGCCAGCAGGGGTGTCTGCCTGGGCCCGGTGCCTGGCTGTGGTCCTCCCCTGCAAACCCTCAGTCAGATCTGCCATTCACAAAGACTCCGATGCGGCTCTGTGTGGGAATGAAGGGAGAGGCCCTTGGAGAAGAGATGGAGGAGGGGTCTGAAGCAGGCAAGGGGAACAAGGCGTGGGGGGGGGGTGTCACAGGGCAGTGAGCTCCCCCAACAAGGGGTGCCCTGGCAGGTGGTGGGGCTGAGAGCTTTGCGTTGGAAAAATTAAAGGATTTAATTTTCCTTTTCCTATTTCCTAATTAATGGGAACACCAAGAACTTGGGCTACCAGGGAAGCACGCATCAGGGTTACAGATCATTGTGAAGCACAGGGTAAGGAGCATCTTCAGGTGAAGTGTTTCCTGCATTTTTGATTATGGGTTTAGATGGAAACCCAAGAGCAGAATTCCTGAACCAAGCATAGAACAATTTTTTTTTATTTAATTTTATTTTTTCAGCGTTCCAAGATTCATTGTTTATGCACCACACCCAGTGCTCCATGCAATACCCACTACCAGGCCCTCCCAACCCCCCTCCCTTCTCCCCTCCAAAACCCTCAGTTTATTTCTCAGAGTCCACAGTCTCTTATGGTTCATCTCTCCCTCCGATTTCCCCCAACTCACTTCTCCTCTCCTTCCCCCAATGTCCTCTGTGTTATTCCTTATCAAGCATAGAACTATTTTTAAGCCTTTTGGAGTCTTGGGGTGCCTGGTTGGCTCAGTCAGTGGCGCATGTGACTCTTGATCTTGGCGTTGTGAGTTTGAGCCCCACGTTAGGGGGAGAGATTACTTAAAAGAAAAAAGACTTAAAAAAAGATGTATTTATTTAGGGGGGGCAGAGGGCATGGGGGGAGGGGGAGGGAGAGAGAAGGCGAGAAGGGAACTGAGCGTGAAGCCTGATGTGAGGCTGGATTCCAGGACCCTGAGATCATGACCTGAGGCCAAAACCAAGAGTTGGACACTCAGCTGACTGACCCACCTGGGCACTGCCCCCTGCCAAAAAAGGCTTTTAGAGTCTTTTACTAAGTTGTAGGTAAAAGTAAACGATTACTTTTTATAACTGTATTTCTCACATTTCTATAGTAAATATGACTTTTGTCACATTCCTGGCCGGAGCTTGCTTCAGTGTGAGTGACAGCCGGGAGGAAGGACACACCCCCTAAAGAAAAAAAGACCAGACACCAGGGCTTCGGAAAGAGGGCTGTTACCTTGCACCCTGGGGCTGGGAGGAGCCCTATCATGGGTCACTTGGCATGACTTTGCCCCCGAGCAGCTGACTGGGCAGTTGGGTGTACTCGGTGTGTGTGCTTGGGGTGGGGAGGGGTGGAGGAGGTGGGGAGAGATGGCAGGGGTGGGTGAGAAGGTTGGTGGTGGTGCCGAAGGTGACGGAAGCACGTTCTCTCTCTCCTGGCAGGTACCCCCAGCAGGCCCCTCCTGCCGGGAGCTCAGCCTCAGTGCTCTTCTGGGAGGAGAAATGTGATTTCCTCAAAAGCCCTTTTTGTGCCCCTGTGGAGTTTGGGGTGAAGCTCCAGGAAGACTTAGGGTCTGTTTTAGGCAGAATTGTGCCCCACCCCCAAATTCACTTGGGGAAGCCCTAACCCCCCCGCACCTTTCAGCGTGACTTTATTTGGAGATGAGCCTTCACGGAGGAGATGAAGTTAAAGCCATGCTCTACGGATGGGCCACAATCCAGTGGGACGGGTGTCCTTCTAGAAGAAAGACCCCCTGGGCCCGTGCACAGAGGGAGGACCTGTGAGGACACACCAAGAAAGCTGTTGGCAAGCCACAGAGAGGCCTTGGAAGAAACCACCCCTGCTGGCGTCTGGACCTTCGGCCTCAGAACCGTGAGAAGACAAGCTCGTGATTGTTTGGGCCACTCAGTCTGTGGCGCTGGGTCACGGCCCGTGCCTGGCACACTGACGCCAGGCCCGAGACTCAAGACCGGAAGGGGCCCGGAAAGAGCAGGCCTGTTCTCCTCTCCTCCCTCCCTTTTTATTTATAAAAAAATGCCAGGCCTACGAACAAAGCGGACACAGACAGCACCCTGCACACCAGCACACTCTTCCCTTGGATCACACCTTGCTGGGAATTGGCTGCTTTTGGGTCTCCCTCTTTCTCTTTTATTATGATTTTTCCAGAATCATCTGAGAGTACGTTGCAGATGTCCTAACACTCCACCTATAGGAGTCAGGACACGACTGCGTTGTCCTCATCACAGTAGAGACATAATGCTGATGTTTTAACGTCCTTTACGGTCAGTCCATACTCACACTTTCCCAGGGATCCCCAAAAATAGTCCTTTGGAGGACCCCCAGAATCCAGCCAAGGTTCATGCCCTCCTTTTTGCTGTCATGTCTTCTGGTCTCTTGTGGCATTGACTCTGGAAGAATTGCTTGGAAGGACAGGTCAGTTGCCTTGAAAATGGCCCATGTTTTGGATTTGTCTTTTTCCCTCATGGTTAGATTCTGGTGGAACATTCCTGGCCAGAGGACTGTAGGGTCATGTTATGTCTCCTCATCAGGGAGAACCAAGGAAACTGAAACCCAGCTAGTTGGTGGCAGAGTTTAGATGCATTTCACTACCAGATTTTTTTTTTTAAGATTTTATTTGTTTATTTGACAGAGATCACAAGTAGGCAGAGAGGCAGGCAGAGAGAGAGAGGGAAGCAGGCTCCCCGCTGAGCAGAGAGCTCGATGCGATGCGGGGCTGGATCCCAGGACCCTGGGACCATGACCTGAGCTGAAGGCAGAGGCTTTAACCCACTGAGCCACCCAGGTGCCCCTGTACCAGATTAAAAAAAAAAAGATTTTATGTATTTATCTGAGAGAGAGAGAGAAAGCAAACAGTTCGGGGAGAGGCAGAGGGAGAGGGAGAAGCAGACTCCCTGCTGAGCAGGGAGCCCCATGACGATTCCGGGGCTCAATCCCAGGACCCGGAGATCATGACCCCAGCCGGAGGCAGACACTTAACAGACTGAGCCAGCCAGGCGCCCTTCAGTACCAGATTTTTTATTTGCCTTTATCAAGTCTGTGACTGATTGTGTAGCACAGGAAATGCACCTTAGTGCCAAGTGGGGGGGTGTTCCTTGAACAAAGGAAAACAGGATCTATTAATATAAGCAATGCTGTTCTTCCTTGTAAAGCCTGGTAGTTAAACACACACGTAGGACACAGCTTTGATTCTCGTTTGTAATAAGCCATGTGACCTGAATAAGTCTTTTAACATCTCTGGGCCTCGCTTTTCTTATCTGTGAGATGGGGATAATAACGGTACCTCCCTCCCAGGCTTGTGTGACGTGAAATTATCCATGTCAAATACTTAGCGTGGTGCCTGGCCTGTAATTAATTGCTCAATAAAAAGTAATTATTCTCATGGATGTGTTTTTTATAATTATAATTATTGACAAATAAAAGTGCTCTAGCCTTATCACTTCCCTGCTTCCCTACTCCCTGAAGTGAGTGAGCAGGAGTGGGGTAGAGGCGGTAAGTGCAGGCAGGCGGTTGCTTGACCGTGAGTGAGCCCCCTAGGAGGAAGGATGTGGCCTGAAGGCTGAGTGTCCCAGGATTCTCTGCAGGGCCCAGGACTCTGGGCTGCACAACTCCAGGGGTGCTGTCCACACTGCGGCCCCTGTGAGTGGTGTCTGAGGGACGGCCTTTTTCCCCAGAGCCCCTGGGGGAGGTCATTCTCCATGTACCCCTGGTAAAAGATGGGGTACACCTCCAGCCTCCCCTTGGGGAGGAGGACTCATCAAATTTCTGGCGTGAGCATCTTGTGGCCAGTGTGAGACCCCGCACGGGTCTTGTCCTCTGGCTTGGAACGCGCCGTGCTCGGGTGACTTTTCCTCTGCCTAGGTCCCCAGGTGCCTCTCCCCCCTAGCCCACCACAGACACGTGTGTGCACAGAAAACCATCCTTTTGGGGCGCCTGGGTGGCTCAGTGGGTTAAGCCTCTGCTTTCAGCTCAGGTCATGGTCTCAGGGTCCTGGGATCTAGCCCTGCATCGGGCTCTCTGCTCGGCAAGGAGCCTGCTTCCCTCTCTCTCTGCCTGCCTCTCTGCCTACTTGTGATCTCTCTCTCTGTCAAATAAATAAATAAAATCTTAAAAAGGAAAGAAAACCACCCTTTCCTGGGAATGTCATGTCTAGCACACTGACTATAGTCAGCAATCCTGTCTTACATGCTTGAAAGTGGCTAAGAGAGCAGATCTTAAAAATTCTCATCACAGGGACGCCTGGGAGGCTCAGTCAGTGAAGCAAGCATCTGTCTCAGTTCAGGTCATGTTCCCAGGGTCCTGGAATCGAGTCCACATTGGGCTCCCTGCTCGGTGGGGAGCCTGCTTTTCCCTCTGCCTGCCGCTCTCCCTGCCTGTGCTTGCCTGTGCTCTCTCTCTCTCTGACAAATAAATAAATAAAATGTTTAAAAAAAACCCTAAACACAGAAAGAAATGATGACCCTGAGAGGTGACAAATGTTAACTACATTTGTAGTGACCATTTCCCAAGGTACACATCTATGAAATCATAGCGTTGCGTACCTTGAACTAGCATAAAGTTATAGGCCAGTTACATCTCAATAAAACGGAGAGGGGGGAAAAAAGAAAGGCTCTGTTGTTGGAGCAGTAGAGGGGGAGGCTTGCTTAGGACCTCAGCACCACCCAGCCCATCTACCTGCGGCCCCTACACCGTCCTGCTCCCTTCCCAGCTCCCCCTCCTCTCTCTGCACCCACAGGGTGGACAAGGAGAGACAGGGTCAGGATTAGATCAGGGGAGACAGGATCGTAGCGAGGAATGAAGACGGTGGCTCACTGTGTCCCCTTCACTAGAGAGGAGCGTGTCTGTGGCTGACCAGGGTCCCCCCTACCAGCCTGCCCAGCCTGGCCGTCTCCTCAGGTTTCCCAGTGAGCCCCATGGGACAGTCCACCTTGCTGCCCAGGGCAGAGCTCCTCAAAATGGTCTCTGGAGGACTGGAGTGGGTGCTGCGTGCCCCACCCCCCGAGAGTCTAGACATTTTTGGTCCCCGATGGGGAAAGTCCCTCACCTACTGGACCGCCTCCAAGTTCCCTGTGACAAGGGACACATCGGGGCCTCTGGAGCCCTGACCGCAGCGTGAGTGAGTGAAGGCTATTTGGGTGCACAAGCCCCAAGTCAGGGGCAGCTGGAACTCAGCTCCAGCCAGCTCTTGCTGTGTGAGACATCCTCTTTTATTTGTTTTTTAAGATACCCAGTGTAGGGTACTTTGTTTTTTGGTTTGTTTTAAGAAGGCTTTTATTCCTTTTTTAAAAGGAGAAATGAGAAATTTCACATTGTTTTTCAAATACTGGCAATAAAGGCCATTAAAAAAAAATCACTACAGGACTTAACATGGCCCGTAGGCGGCCAGTTTGAGACGTCTG
Organism: Taxidea taxus jeffersonii; assembly: GCA_003697995.1. NCBI lineage: Eukaryota > Metazoa > Chordata > Mammalia > Carnivora > Mustelidae > Taxidea > Taxidea taxus. The sequence goes on along the minus strand of ML100589.1, from coordinate 7,970 downwards.
GGATTTGGGTTCCCTCCCGCTCTCCGGCTGCTTCTCTGATTGTCTGATGGGTCTGTGATTCCTAGGGTGTCCGAGGGGGACACTGACCCAGGAAGGGATTTCAGAGATGGTCATTCCTGCCTCTTGTTTTTTGGTACGTCCCCCAAGCTGCCTTGTGTCACCCAGCCTTCCCAGGGGGCCACAGACTTCATCCTGCTAACGACTGTGTGTGCCAAGTGCTCGGGGGACCAGTGTCATCTGTGCTGTTGTCATCATTCCACTTGGGGGTTCTTCAGGGACGGGTCATCATGGTCCAGTCCCTCCGGAGTTTAGTGGCTGGTATGGGTTTCATGGAGACCAGAGCGCTGTTTTGACTAAAGAAGAAAAGGAAAGAAAAACCTGTTCTTTCCCTATGTGTCGGGGAAAGCAAGGGCTGTGGCTTCCTCCTGGCTGGGTCCTCAGAGCCTAGCCCAGAGCAGGGCAGGGTCACAGCGACGGCAGCCCCCGCAGGGACAGAGGCAGGCTGGATGCTGGGCCTGGCCTTCTGAGCTCCGGGGAACAAGACTGAAAGAAGGGAAATCAGGATCAAAGAGGGCAAATTTGCCTTAACCACCAGTTCAAATTTTTTTTTAAGTGACCTTTAAAAAGGTCACTTAAAAAGTAATCCAAGCCATACAGCTTGTAGGTTGTGAAGCCCAGAAGTGGTGTTTTTTTTTTTTTTATTCATTGTGGTAAAATACACATAACATAAAACTAACCATTTTCACCATTTTAAAGCATGCTCAGTGGCGCTAAGGATGTTCATACTATCGTGTGACCTGCACCACCGTCAGGCTCCTGTACTTTTCCCATCATCCCCAATGGAGACCCCCTACAAACTGAACCAAGTTAGAGTTAATGGCTTAATTGGTGGGTTGGCGTTGGTGAAATGGGTTCCCATGAGAGGTGGTGAGTGTCCCGTCACTGGAAGCATGCAAGCCAAGACCGACTTGACTAGCAGGATGGCACCACCAGTCTAGGATGGTGCACTCGTCCTTACCAGGTTTCTCCTGGAGGGTGAGACAAAAAGGCTTACTTGTTGCTGGGGTGAGAAGTTTTGCCATGTGGGGTTTTGTGTGTGTGTGTGTGTGTGTGTGTGTGTGTGTCCCAGGGGACATGATTTGACCTGCGGTTTACCTGTGTTAAAAACACGCTGCCCAATAAGGAGGCTCCATTACATCTCACACATCTCTTAGTCTGGTCAGGCCAGTCTGGGTCCAGCCCCCAGACGTGGCAAGTTCATTCATGCTCCTGCCCATGCCTCGCCTTCCAGAAATGTCGAACAGCCCCCTCCACTTCTGCAACAGGTAGGAGGGTACGTAGTGTACGGTAATCTGGGGGGTAATGTAGGTCGTCGCCTCCCGCCGTCCCTTTGATGATAGACACCCAGGTTGTTCAGGATTCAGATAAAAACGCGCTCAGGGAAGGCAGGCCCAGGGCCAGGGCATGAGTCAGGACTGGTCTAAGGTGTGGACGCTGAGCTATTTTGCAGTTATGTCATTCCTCTTTGCCAGTACAGTCACGGAGGTGAATTCTGAGGTGGAGGAAAGACATGGTCAGGGGGTTTGAAGTGACTTGTCCTGAGCTGAAAGTAGGGCAGTTCTAGAGGGAACAGCATGTGCAAGGGGCCTGTGGTCAGGGTGTGAAACATCTGTGGTGGGAAAGCCAGCCTGTGTGTGTAGAATGCAGAGATCTGGAATGTGGCAGAGCGTAGACACTGCCCCACTCCCACCCCAGGGCCTGAGAGGCCAGGCCAGGAAGTGGGTCTCAAGTGAAGGGTTTTAGATGTGTGTTGGGGTTCAGTGTGGGGGTGTCGTGAAACCCAGTCAGATTAGTCTTTTGACATTTATTCTGGCCGCGTGTGAGGAAGGCGCTGCAGGGAGGGTGGAGTTGGTGCTCCAGTCCCCTCTCTTCACGCCAAGTCCAAGTCCAAAGCCCTCTGAAGCTCTCTCAGATCCTGGATGCTGATGTTTTTGCCACTTCCTCTGTCCCCAAGGCTCTTGCTTCTTCCTCAGTGACTCTGCTGGTCCCCTGCTGACTCAGATGTGAAACTTCACCCCTTCTCCATTTACAAAATCCTACTCTTGGCAAATACTTGTGAGCGGAGGGTTTACTAAAGACCCTGAGGTCACAGAGACACTTCCGTGTGGCAACAGCAAGAGGTCTGTTCTTCCACACCTTTTCCTAGTCTCCCCAGGGTCTTCCCTGCACCCTCCCCTGGCCGCCCAGGGGCTCCCCTGCCCTCTTGCAGGAGGCCTCTCGGAAACCCGGGATTTCCTGTCACACACAGAGTGGTTCCAGTCTCCCCAGCCTCCCAACACCAAGCTTACACATCTGAAGTCATCGTTCACAGACCTGAAGCTGACGTCGTCAGTTCATTTTCTCCAACCGCAGCCTTCAACCAGGCCCAGCCTCCCATCCGCAGCCTTTGTGATGCCTCAGGGAGTTTTGTGGAACTTTCTGGTCACTTTCACAAGTGACAAAGTCCCATCCCAAGCTTGTCCTTCTGTGGTATGACATTGCCTGCCTACCTGCCCCTCCGTATTTCTTGGGCCTTGCTGGAGGGACGTGGCGGGGGGGTAGAGTGCCTGCTCCTTTGCCCCCCTTGGCTCTGTTCTCCTGGTCCCTTTCTTGTCTGGTGGGCTGTGGCAGGGAGGAGGGAGCTGGAAGGGCCTCCTCTGTCAGTTGGCATCCCGCAGATTTTGCTGTGTGACACTGCTCTCTCCTGTGGGGCCTTGATGTCCTCGATGTGGCAGGTGTCTATGCAGGCTCTGGATGCACAGGGGTGGGGGGTGTGTGAGGAAGGGATGGCTTGATCTACATCCGTGCTGGCTGAATGGAAGGCGGAAGGTGGGAAGGTGCCTGGACCGGGGGTGAATGGAGGGCAGGGCGAGGATGAAGGAGGGAGGGAGCCGGGGCTTCGGCCGGCTCAGCCTAAGGGGCTCGACTACCCCCTCCTGGCCCAGGAGCTCTGAGCTCTGCTGCAGCATCGAGAGAAAGCCCAACGCTGTCTGCTCTTGACCCTCAGCTGCTCAGCCACGGCCACGGCCAAGAGTGGAACGGCTGGTGACAATAACTGGGGAGGAGAGAAGGAGGAGGCTTCTTGCTGGAAGTTGGGAGGCTAAAAGCCAAGATCCCCAAGCGCCAGGGAGGGCGAGGCCACGGAGAGAGAACCAGTAGCTTCTCCGAGAGTCAAGGCACCCACCCTAGGGCCGGGTTTGCAGCATGCAGGGACCAGTGCTGAGGCCAGGCTGGTCCCCACAGGTGGTGATGATGCGTGTGGCCAAGGCGGGTGGCAGTGTGGTGCCCCGGCAGGGTGAGCCCCGCTGTCCTCAGCTCCTGTCAGTGTAGGTCAGGGTTCTGCCCCACACAGTGGATGGACAAACAGGCCAGGCGGTTAGTTCCCAAGTACAAGGCTGCCTGGAGGGCTCCAGCTGGAAGGAGAAACTGCCTGGTGAGCCACGCGGGACACAGTCCGAGGACAATGCATATGGGAAAAAAAAAATTAATTCCCTCATGCACTGGAAAATGTTTTACAGATAACCAACCAAAAACAGACCAGAAAACCTAAATCCAGGGTCCTTGGCGGAGAGCTTTACACCTGGCCGGCTGGCTGGTTAGTCTCTGGGTGTAACATTCTGGGGGAGCTTGGAGCAGAGGGAGGGTGCCCAGAAGGGTTTCTGGACAGCGACTTCCAGGGTCCTTATCCCCCTTACACTGTTTCCTGCTAGGGCGGTCCAGGGGAAGGTCTGCAGTTGTAGTCCCCGCTCTGGGGCGGGCCCCCTCCCTGCAGGAGGTCGGGAAGCTTCTCCAGACTCAATGTCGTGGTCCCACCCACCAGTCTAGGGCCCCGCCTGCATTTGCCCAGTACACAGGCACTCACACACACTGTAACTTTGCTGGCTCCCAAGCAGCCTCAGCCTTACCTCTTCTCCCACAAGGACCCCTTCTCCCCAGAAAAGAGTACTCAACAAGGCCTGTCTGCTTCCTAGCTGTGTGACCTTGGACTAGTCCCCTGACCCCCTGAGCCTCATGTTTCTCCTCTTTAAAATGAAGAGTCCTTCTCTATCCATCTCAGGAGCGGCAAGGGCAGGGTCCCACCACCTCTAGGGCATCCCAAAGGCAAGGAGCATCAACAGCCCCCTAGCCCTCCTCCTCAGTGGATCAGCTGCTTCCCCTTTCTGGGGGCTAGCTTGGGGTGGGGACACGGGCTGGGTGCAAGGGTGTTCCCAGCTTGGGTTTCACTTCCCTCCTGCCTTGAAGAGAGCTGGTCAAACTCCCCACCGGTACCCAGGAGCCCCAGGCCAGGCTGGAACAAGGTAGCCTCCAGCCACCTTGCACTGGGTGGGAAAGTGGCCCAGTGTTGAGGGGGCCCCTCCCTGTTTCCCTGTCTGCGATATCACAGTGGTCCCCTTGGCTGTGACATTTATCATTGGGGATTCTCGGCCTGGGTAGGTGTGGACTTCTCCCCTGTGCCGGCCAAGTCTAGGGGTGCAGCCTCAGCATGGAGCCAGACTGAACAGTAGGGGAGAGAGGGGTGTGGAGTGGCTTAGGGCAGGGGCAGGGAGGGGCCACATCCCTAATCAGAGGAGAGGGGAGAGGACGCTTCGCCAAGTATGGCCCTGCCCCGGGGTAGGCAGAAGCAAACCCCACAAACTCACGGGCTTGGGTCTGCTCTAAGACACACCAGATGGTGTGGGGACCAGGGCAGCCCATAGCTCAGGCTCTATCCAGGCCCCTGTGACCTTTCCTCTATTATCCCAACCCTGTCTGCCCTTGGCCCCAGTGGCTGCTCCTTTCCAGGCCCTCAAGGCCAGTTTGGCCTAAGGATGGATCTTTGAGCCACCCTCACACCTCTCCCAAGGGCGGGGGGCCAGGGGAGTGGAGGTGGGTTTTCTACGGGGTCACCATTCTGCAGAGCCCGCGTCCCTGCACCCAAACAGGTGGGCCTGGCAGAATGGGCAGGGGGCTCAGAGGGCTTCCGTGTATCTGACAGTGCTGGGCTGAGTGTGCCCCTCCCCTGGTTTAACCTGAAGTCCTAGCCCCCAGGACCTCAGAATGGGACTGTTTTTGGAGAAGGGCCTTGAAGGAGGGGATTACAGTTAACTGAGGTCATTAGACTGGGCCCTGATCTGACCTGGCTGGGCCTTAGGACACTGCGACACACAACACAGGGGACGGTGTGAGATCGCAGGGAGAAGACAGCCCCCAGGTGGACACCCGCACCTTTCTGTGGTTGAAGCCCTTTGGTCTGTGGTCCTTGGTGGTGGTGGCCCCACTCAGCACACGGACAACAATGCAGGGCTTCTGGGTGCTTTCTGACGCGGGAGGCAGGCAGCTGCTGTGTGCGGGTGTAAATTTCAGAGCCGCACAAACGTTCGGATGGTTTGTGGGGACAGTGGGGATGTGGAGGTCACTCAAGAGGCATACTCAGGCCAACCTTCTTAGAAGCAAACCTCCTCATGCTCCTTCTGCTCCTGGTCCAACAGTGGCTCGAAAGCCAGTAGCTGGGGGCAGGGCCTGGCAAGGCAGGCAGCCGCCTGGGGTGCAGGGTGGGCTGCCGTGGCCCGGAGTGGGGTGCTGGAGACTGCGGGGTGAGGGGTCTGACAGGGGCTTTGGGGGTCCACGCACGGTGAGGAGCACATCTGAGGGGTAGGGCCGTGGGGGCAGCAGGGGTGGGGCTGGGTTCTGCTCTGCTGAAGGGAGCAACAGATAGGGAACACCAGGAGGAATCCCAGGTGGCTGGATTGTAACCCGAGAGGCCGGTGTGAACGCGTGCTTTGCTGCTTGCACAGGCAGAACCAGGTACAGGCGATGTGATCTGTATGCCCTGTCCACTGGGAAGTGCAGGGCAGAGCACCCTGGCTTTGTAGAACTCCCTGGCAGCTTCTGATTTGCTGCCTCCGCCCCCCCCCCTCCCAGCCCTGCACCAGTCGGGCAGGAGGCAGATGGAAAGGGAGTCTGCGTGATTTGGATGTGGAGACAAGGAACCTTGGTGGTGGGGCCCCTGCCCTCCTAGTAGCCACCTCGCCCCTCCTGGGGTCAGCATCCGGGGAGAGGGGGGCCACCTCAGCGGTGGTGGACCCCAGGCCTACTTGCTGCTGCAGGCCCAGTGCATGCAGCGCTGCTGCCATCTCGTGGTCACCCTGGGACATTGCCCTAAGCCCCTGCCACTGCTGAAGTGGGGGGCACAGGGTGGGGGAGGGCTCTGCAAACCATCCTTGGTTAGCTGAGCCCGCACGACCACTTGGGGCAGCAGCCCAGGCCTGGCAGAGTGGCACGAAGACACTGTCGCAGGAACTGGGCTTGTCCTAGAGGCAGCAAGCACCCTGGAGGGCTGGGGTCCCTGAAACCACTCAGGAGTCTGAGGGGCTGTGCCCCTGGTGGGCTGCCTGGAGCAGAGGCTGCTCTGCATGGAAGGGGTACCATTGGTGGCAATAGTAGGGAGTATTTTCCTGACAGATGGTGTGCGACTTGCCATCTCCATTAGTCCTTACCACAACTGCAAGGAGCAGCAACCACTATAGCCCATTTTATAAGTGAGAAAATGGAGGCACAGAGAGGTTAGCAATTTGCCTAAGGTCACAGAGCTCTGAAGTGGCCAGGCCTGGATTTGCTATTAGGACATTTGGAGAGGTTGGATGCTGACCCTGGGGCAAGGGGTAGGTCGGGAGGTCAGTGTCTAAGCTCAGGGTGGGGATCTGGAGGCTCAGGGAAGCTGGGAGGGAGGGCGGGGGGTGGAGGTTCTCCATGGTGGCTCTGGGGTGTGCTTCCCTCAGCCCCCAGGGGCTGCCTCCTAGGAGCCCCTTCCCCTGCTCGCGGGCTGGGCTCCATTCAACTTCCCTGTGTCCCTGGCCTGATGCCACCTTCCAAGGCAGCTGGGCCCAGCGGGAGCTGCTGGTGCCTCATTAATCCTGGCCCACCGCCCCCACCGCCCCCACCACCCCCACCAGCAGCTGGCCCTCTTTCACGTGGGGTGGCATGACTTCCTGCTGCTGCTGAGTGACATGCGGCCTGGAGCCTGGGCCTGGGACCTCAGGCACACACACACAGTGGCAGTAGCTGCCTCTTGGGGGGAGGAGCCCTTAGGAGGGGGAGGGAGGGTCCCCAGTGCTGCTCCCCCACCCCCCAGCCGAGGAAGCCCGGAGACCTTCCTGCAGGCCCTGCTACACACCCCAGCGAACCTCTTCAGTCTCGCAGTCTCGGGCCAGTCAGAGGCCCTCCTCAACCTCCTAGCCCCATCACTGTCCCCCATCAGCCTCCTTCTTTCATCCCGAGCATGTGGCGCTTTTCATATTTGTCTTTGTTGCCCCTTCCCTGCCGAGTAAGTCACCGGCCTGGCACAGGGCCGCATTCGCTTTGTACCCTCAGCACTTAGAATACGCAGCTGGGGCTCAGGGGACTCCACACACAGGAAAGCATCAACGACTTGGCCATCTAGCCACCAACAGGGCCACGAGCCCCTGGAGCCAGCCACAGAAGGTTCCCTGGGCCTCGGGGGCTCGGAACTTCATAAAATCACAATTCCCCAAAGGGGACCCCTGAAATAGTGCTGTCACTCTCCTGGGGGACAGATGAGTGAGGCAGGAAGGTGAGTCAAGTGGGGAAGGAGAGGCAGCGGGGTGGAGGACTGGGTTCCACTCTTCCATTACTTTGTGGGTGACTAGGCAAAGCCTTGCTTCCCCGAGCCTCAGTTTTCCCACCTGTAAGCAGCGATCAAAACCGTTGGCCACACACAGGGCTGTTGTGCCCATTGAAAGGCCCAGGCCCCACCGAATGAGGTGGGGAGGGCTGCAGGAGCTGCAGGGGAGAGGGAGGGAGCCCGTCTCTTCCCTGTTCTGTGAGACGACCCCCAGGCTCCCAGGTCAGGGCCGGGGACAGACTTTTGTGAGCAGGGGATACACCTGCCAGAGCTCACCAGGATCGCGTGCCCACTCCGCAGCCCCCCCCCC
>RCUC01125812.1:0-33545 GCA_003697995.1 Taxidea taxus jeffersonii | reverse complement strand
TGAAATAACTGCACAAGTTGAGGAAGCATGGCTGTTTTCCATGATGGAGGGAAGAGAGCTCACAAGACACCCAATAAATGCCTTCCTAAATCTTGTTTAAATCTTATTTAATCATACTCTATGTCCTAATTTGGCTACATGCATATGCATTTTCCTCATGACAAGAGTATACATGATTACAGAGCAGATTCTTTTTATGTTTGTTTTTATATTTCTTTAATGTCAAATACAGTGTTTTATATTCATTAGCTAATTGAGCAATCTTTGTTAAATTCAAGAAAGCAAGAAGCAAGGAAAAGAATAAAGAAGAATAAATGAGATTGGTCATATTTTAGAAGGTCTGGAATAGCAAAAGCGAGAGATATTGCCTCACCTATCTTTTCCTTGTCAAACATGGAGAATCTTTTGGTAATAAGGATGTGGTGGAAGTGATAGTTACGCCTTTACTCAGACTTTTAATAGCTATTAGTTAGCACTGATCAGATGATGCCATTTTGATGACTAAAACATCCCTTACAACTCTGCACTATCTATATATTCATTAATATACGTGATTGTGTCAACGACTGTATCCAAAAATACCTTACAAATTCCCCATGAGTGATTTACAACCCACACAACTCAAAGCCTGTCATGCAAAAGTCATCTTTAAAGAGGGGAAACTTCAAGAAGTACAGTGGGTTTGCATGAATACTTTAGGATCAAGGGTGAATGAGACTAAGTTTCCACTCAAAAGTCCTATAAGTCAGAATGAAAGTAGTTTCACCTTTCCTCTCTTCTTAACCATTCCAGTTGTCATCATGTCTGCTGGGTGAGGCTGGGGATAGCTAAAAAGGATGTTGTGAGCATTCTCACAAAGATTCTAAACCCTTATCCTAAGGTTACAAGTGGTTAAGTTATACTTTCCTAGTTTAACTTTTAGTAAAGAGTAGTACTTACTAAGGAGGGCACTCAGCATAATTCCTTCATGAGTAGGGCATTTTACCCATTTTGGCTAGGACAAAAAGGTTACTACTTGTTGGAGCAGTCAGCCTGACCAGTCAAGCCTTAAACCCCATCTGCAAGTGATCTACCAGAAAGATCTAATTACACTGGACATTGCTACCTCCCTCTACCCTCTCATGGGAGGAGAAGGTGAAGAAGAGGCAACTCATACATTCTGTATAAACTACATATGGGCATGTGATATTCTTGAGGAAGAAAGATATTCTGCTAGTTGGTCTCCAGGTTTCTAGAACACTAAACTTCCAAAATAATTCAAATCACAGAAAGAGAAGGAAATCCTGTTGTTTCGAAACAAATTTGCCCTTCAGCAAACTGTTTCTGCACAACCATTACCTAAACACTAAGGATTTGAAAGCCTTTTTTAAGCTTGATTCGTTGAGATTCAAATCATTCACTCGAAGCATAGTTGCTTATTTTAAAGTCCAAAGACTGCAACATCTGGATGGCTCAGTCAGTTAAGCGTCTGCCTTTGGCTCAGGTCATGGTCCCAGGATCCTGGGATCAAGTCCCAAGGCCTGCATCAGGCTCCCTGCTCAGCGGGGAGTCTGCTTTTCTCTCTCCCTCTGCCTGCCACTCCCCCTGCTTGGGCTCTCTCTCTCGCTCACTCTCGCTCTTTCTTTCAAATAAATAAATAAAATCTTTAAAAAGATAAAAATAAATAAAGTCCAAAGACAAGTCTAATTCTTATTCTTTTAGAAGTATTCTCCCTTCCTCTACAAAGTAGAGGAAGGTGGTCTTTCAACTTACTAACTGGAGTTCTTAAAGTTATTTTGTGCATTATGATTCAAATTGGCACAAATTTTCTCCCTAAATATATTTTTCCCATAGAAAATAATCAGGAAGAATAATACAATTGTCTACAATTATTATCTTTTAAGGGTAAAACAAATAATAGACACCAAAACTAAGTGGAAAAAACTATGTTGGACATTTTCTTTGGCATTTTCACACATCTACCATCTCTACTAAATGTGAAAAATAATCAAGATTTGGCATTAGATATTGGGTGTTTGACATTTAAAGCCACACCATAAATTTGTCATTTTTTTAAGTTTAAACTTTTTTTGCATGAGTCACAGAATTAAATAGAACAGAAGTATTTTCGAAAGGACAGTAAGAAATCTAAAGGTAGCCAAGGCCCTAGCAGATAGTAGTTGTTAGACATCCTAAATGTACAGACCAAGTCAAAAGGGAATGTAGGGATTTCCATTCTCAGTTTTTTCTCACATCATAGATCTGCCTCTCCTACCAAGAAACACTGTAATAAAAAGGAGGCTTTGATGAGGCACCTGGTTTGCTCAGTTGGTTAATCATCTGACTCTGATTTTGGCTCAGTTCATGATCTCAGGGTTGTGAAATCAAGGCCCACATGGGACTCCATGGTTAGGAGGGAATCTGCTCTCTCTCCCTCTCCCTCTGCCCACACCTCAGACCCCTGCTCAGGCACGCCCTCTCTCTCTCTCTCTCTCAAATAAATAAATAAATCTTTAAAAAATGAGGCTTTAACTAATTATATAAATAGCAATATCCTTCTTGATTATTATTTATTGAATTCACATGCTTATTTCAGCTCATAAGAAATGGGAAAAGAGAGACACAATACAACAATGGTTCATCCATATAAAGAGATTTCTGTTTCCTATTGAGAATGATACATTGGGTACATGATTCACAAACCATGTTTCTTTCTTCCTTTTTTTTTTTTTCAGGATTTTATTTATTTATTTCAGAAAGAGAGAGAGAGCACAAGCAGGGACAGCCTCTAGCAGAGGAAGACGGAAAAGCAGGCTCCCTGCTCAGCAGGGAGTTTAACATGGAACTCAATCCCAGCGCCCTGAGATCATGACTGAGCTGAAGGCAGACACTTAACCTGAGCCACCCAGACACCCCTGAAACCATGTTTTTTTTTTCCTGTTTTTTTTTAATATAACCTTATAATTTTTCATAAGCACAACCTTACAATACAAAATGTATGGTATCTCCATGTTGGGCCAGGTAAAACCATGTTTCTTTTAAAATAAATGCAGAGTTGATGCCTTCATTTGTTTTAAAATCGATTGTTAATTGTTTACTTACACCTGTGGGATGGAAGACTTTCCTGAAGCTCCTGGTATAACTTCAAACTGAGGTTCCATTATACAGCTTTAGCTTCATATATAAATGTAAAACAATTACAAGAAACAAAGACAATTGTGGCAGAATCTCGAGAAGCATAAATCATGCAATAGAATGGAGGAAAAAATAGGCATTTTTATAGCATTAATGTATAAAATATAAAACCAGCCTCTATAAACAGGCACTAATTAAAAACTGGAGGAACTGTCAATGAAAGTACATTCCATTTATTAAGACTCTATTATCTAAGAATCCAAACTACATTTTTCTTTAACACATAAGAGAGAGCTATAGCCATTATCCAAAACATATTTCACCCTAGAAACAAATCCATCTATAGCTCGGCTTTGTCACAATTATCATGCTAATGGATGGACAGAAATTTCCTCTTCTAGCAGTAAGTGAAAGAAACTGAAGGAGCCGACCATAATATTACAAGGACATGCACTGAAAAGTTTATGATTATACACCAACAAAACAAGCAAACTCTACTGATCCAGTGTCTTGTTTAATGAACTTCCCTGAGCCCTTCCAATGTATTCGTTTCTATCAATGTAGACCGGAATTTGTCCCTCCCTCTCTCCCCATCTATGGATACGTGTCTGAAGATTCAGATTTATCTTAGTTTTTATAATGAAGTTGGCCCTCAACAAAGGGAATATAAAGAGACTTGAAGCTTACATTGGGGAACTGTCCATCAAAATTTTTAGCTCTGTTCTTCATCAGACTGACTCCAGTCAATTGCGTTTTGACCTTAATTTAATACTTCTTTGATTCCCTGGCAAGCGACAGCCATAACCTAGAAGTAATATTACTGCTTCTTACCTTTTCCCCAGCTGTTTCAAAGTCTGAAATCTGAGCTGACTGGCTTTGCCTAGACAATGCAAGGACAGCCAATTAGTACCCATGTTATTAAACCTGATACCGATGTGCCCACTTGAGCCTCCACCTACTATTCCTCATACCCCATTCTCTCCCCTCCCCTTTGCTACTAATGCTACTAATGCTACTAATGTTGTGGTTACAGCAGGGTAAGTTCTGTGAATCTCAGTGGGCCCTTCTCACCCCTGAATCATCCTTAATTTGGCACATTTACCTCTGATAAAATAGCTATGCTAATGGCTAGTATGTTCATGAAATATGGCCAGAAACTGAAAAACAACACTGTGACAGTCTCTGAACAGACTCTTTTACCAATTTGGTTTCACAGTAATTACAAAGAATAGCCCATTCCATACTGTTTAGAGCATCAGGATCTTGATATTCAACATGTTCTTAACTTTTCTTTCAGCAGTAATATACTTAGCACTAATAATTTGGGTGGCATTTCTAAAAAAAATGTCAAAAGACATATTGAATCATTACACAGAAGTTGTGTTATAAATGTACTTCTCTGAATTTCAGATGAAGAAAATAAAAGGTTTAAAATCAGATAGCGTACAAATTTCCAATCATCCAAATGTAGTATGTTAATGAAGAAACTCAATTTTCATGTTTATTAAGGCTGTACTCCTTTGTTATGTCTGTGGAGGCAGCAATCACATCCACAGATGCTACATTTTTTAATGGACTCAAGTTTTACTACAGATAAAAAGGAAAAAAAAAATCTCTACCATAGAATAATAGTGTACATATTTCCTGGAGCCAGAAAGGGTGATATTTTAAAAGATAAGATGACTAATGGGAACGTTGGTCTATTAAAAGCTAAGTATGTAAGAGTAATATTAGAATATGCTTAATAAATGATATACTCTTATTTATGATGATGTATTATACCATATAACTTTAATTACAAAGCAAAGAGGAAATATGAATAAATATAACAAACATTAAGAAGCATATTTAAGCTCTCACAAACTTAGGGGGAAACTATTGGGGTAAAAAACTAAAAGAAGAGAGCAAAATGGGTTGGCCAAGAGATTTCTAGGGAAGATTCCAGGTCTTGATAACCAATGAGAGTTTGAAAGCCCATCAGGAACAGAAGAGTATTTGGACCTAGGTCAGTTAAGTTGACATTTAGATCTCCCACATAAAGCCAGGGTTTGGGTGGCTACATCTTTGTTGAGAAGATAGACCAGCAAAGTTGGCCACTGGTCCAGGAGATACAGACAACAGAGAAACCTGATTATACTGGCTTGTTCTTTTGGTGGGAATAATATGGTCTGTCTTGAGAATTCACGGTCTTAAGAAGTTTGTGGTTCCAGTGTGTGCTACCATCAACATAAAGACTTTATCCTTACAGCAGGGAATTATACATCAAAATTAACAGCAAAAGTGTTCCCAGACTGAATTAATTGGTAAAAACAAATAACTTTTATAAGGGAAACACTTTCAACGAAAGTCTCATAGTTAGCTAAAGTTGATCTCACATAGGATACAACACGATTATATCCCAAGAACCTCATACATACAACCATTAAATAAAGATCATAAGTGTAAAAATAATAAGTATTTCAATGGCAAAGACATAAACACGGTATTATAATATGAGAAAAAAAGAAGCCACATATCAAAAGACCAAGATTATTTCAGAAAAGAACACATAGACAAAAAATGAAAATAGATCTGATGAAACAAGAATGCATACATTAACAAAATTCTAGTATATAGGGGAAACATGTATCATTTACTGAAGGAATAAGAATCCTTCTACTCATCAAAAGCATAGACTGCCTAGTGGCATCATCATATAAGTTCATCTATAAGTTCAAATGTGCCCAGCTCTAATGCTATGCAGTAAATTTTTCAGTATAAGATGCCAATACACTAACAATATTAAATCTAAAACTAATTGACAGTGACATTTGTTCCTGAAATGATGTTTAACGTCAGAGAGTATCTACTTAATAATTACCAATTATCACTCCAATTTTAACGTATATAACTGCAATTCTAGACAGACATAAGAGGTAAGGAAAAATGTATATGAGAATGGAAAGACCATTTCTTAGGAACTTGGGGTCATTATACAACAAAAGAGGCAACTTGCAAGGCCACTGTCTAAATGTCTATGCAAGAATACACAATTTAGCAAATGGTCATGTTGGCCCACTTTAGTATAAATGGCACGTAACATTTTTAACCAATAAATAGAGCAAATATATATGTTCTTATTTATCATAATGGCAGTAAGGCTGAAGTAGCAAATCTCACAGTGGTGTTACAATTTTTTTTTAGTTTAAAAGGAAGAAAATGAACCCATGAAAACAAAACCATTATTCTTTACCTCTTTGATATAAATTACAAATTCCCCAGAGGGGAAGCCTCACAGCCTTATGGGATAAAAGAGGATATAAGTCATTTATGAATCTGTGATAAATATGTTCTCCTCTGGCCCAGTTATTCATTGAGACATACATTGGTATACATTCGTTTAACTTATTTCATTAAAATAGACATTTCCCCAAAAATAATGACCAAAGGCCAATCTTCTTCTTAATGCAATCATGTCTTTCATGTAAAAATGTAAAGCAAGTGTAGTTTCTGAGGAAGCTTTTAATTACTAGGAAATACCCTGACCCTTCTCACCCTTTATGATCCAGCCAAAGTAATGCCATTACCTTTTTTCCCCAGGTTTACTGAGACACACCTGATAAATTAAATTATAAGACATTTAAAGTGTTTGACGCAATGATTTGAGATCTGTGTACATTGTGAAGAGATTTCCCACATTGAGTTAATAATACATCCAACACCTCACATGTTCACCTTTGTGTGAGAGAGAACACTTGAGTTCTATTCTTTTAGTATGTACTCCATGTTATACATTAGGTCCTCGGATCTTATTTATCATGTAACTGAAAGTTCATACCCATTTACCAGCCTCTCCCTGCTTTTTCACTTCCGTAGGCCCTGGAAACCTCCATTCCACTCTGTTTCTGTAAGTTCAACTACATGATATATGACTGTGTACATATGATTACATAATACCCCAGGGTAGTTGTCTTTTTCTGATTGACTTATTTAACTTGGCAGAGTATCCTACAGGTTCATCCCTGTTGTTGAAAATGACATGAATTCCTTCTTTCTTAAGATTGAGTAATATCCAGTGGTACCCAATTTAAACACAGGCAAAGGACCCAAAAAGCAATTTTTCTAAAGAGGACATATAAATGGCTAACAAGAATGCAAAAAGATGCTCAGCATCACTTATCATCAGGGAAATGCAATCCAAAACCACAATGAGATATCACCTTACACCTGTCAGATTGTCTAATATCAGAAAGACAAATGATGACAAATGCCGGCAAGGATGTGGAGAAAGGGGGACCCTCGTGCACTATTGGTGGGAATGCAAACTGGGGCAGCCACTGTGGAAAACAGTACAGAGGTTCTGCAAGAATTTAAAAACAGAGCTAGCATATGACCCAGTAATTCCACCGCTGGATACATATCTGAAGGAAATGAAATCTTAATCTCAAAAAGATATTTGCACTCTCACGCCCATAGCAACATTTTTCACAATGGCCAAGGTATGGAAACAACCAAAGTGTCTGTGAAGGAATGAATGAATCAAGAGAACCGTCCACAGTCTTGAGTTACTCTATTTTAGGCATTCAGAGAAATGAATCAGCGATGTTGTTTGATGAACTTTGCGAATTATGTTAGTCTTTTATAAATGAAAAAATTAGTATAGAGATATTACACATCCTGCTTCATAAGGCTCCTCCTAATAAATGTGATAAGGTGAAATTCCTAATATAAAGTGCTAGAAGCCTTGCTGTGCCCATCAAAACTGAACTGTGATTTCTTGGTTTCTTCTCCTCCCTTATCAGTTATGCTGCTTGGGCTTAAATGTTACAATTTTTTTTTAAAGTTTCTTTATATATAACAAAGCGCTCAGAGAAAAATGACATGTTGGACAGGCCTGGGAAAGGAGGATTTCAAGGAGACAGAAGAGTGAGTGGAATATAGGAAGAGAGATTTCAGGTTGCTTGTTCTTGGTTGCACGGTATCTTCTGAGTGTTTAGAAAACTTAATTAATTCTGTATTTACAGAATTGCATCAAACCTGAGTGGTCTTCAATTAAAAGATACAATATTATATATCATGTAGAAAAGTAAATGCTGCTCTCTAAACTATGACACACTATTAATTGATTTCAAGAGATGTACAAGTATGAGGAAATATGTGTCTTAGAGTAAGTTAATTGGAAATTGTTTTTGATTGTCACATTATGCTTCTTTTTTAAGAACATCATTTTGAAACTTGGGCACTCTAGGAAGTGGCTTCACTTTCTATGCCCCATAACCTTTGAGAAATCCCTCCTCCTTAGAAAATGTAGAATTGCTATGGGGAGGGGTGAAATGCACTAAAGACGCCCAAGAGGAAATCTCAAAAGAAAATCAAAGACACAAGAAGGGGGATACTCCCAAAGGAGCCATAGTCAGAACTCTGGAAAAGTATGGTGTGTGGACAGCATTTCTGCCTAAAGGCAGAGTGCAAAGCAGGCCATGACAAATGGGGAGAAATACCAGAGGTTTTGGTGAGTCACAGGGTCCATGGAGTATGGGGATAAGGCAGGAGCGGATCTGAGAAAAATTGTTAGTCATTATGACTTGGAACCCCTTAGTATCATTCAGGAAAAGACATGAATTGTGTAATCCTTTTAAATTATTTTGTATATGTTTTGCACTGTGCTTCTTAAAATGTGATCTGAGTTGTCATTTCAAAATCATATTAAAAAACATATAACCTATTTCCTCCACCAACACACATATTTTAACCACAGAAATGGAATAAAGTCAAAGAAAAACAAAAAAAAATCTAGAAATCAAAAAGAACTTGCAGAATAATTATTTAGTTCATTTTTAACTTTAACGCCCCCTTACTATCTTGTCAACTCCCTTTTCCAGATGGGTGAGAAGAATCCATTGCCACCAATACCAGAGAAGAAAGGCTAATGGTACTCAAGACTAGGACCTGATGCACACAAATCCCAGGACCATGGAGGCCTTGTCCTCAAACAACTCTCACACAGCTTAGTCTTCATTTTTCTTTCCTCTCCTTCCTCTTCCTCCTCCTACTCTTCTTCCTTCTTCCCCTCTTTCTTTTCAGGTTTATTGAGATATAATTGATAGAAAAATTCACCCTTTTTAGTGTAAAGTTAACGAATCTTGACACACAATCATATAACCACCACCACTATGACAATCCGAATACAGAGCACAAAAACAACTCCTGTGCCCCTTTGTAGTCATTCCCTTCACCAGGCCCAGCCTTGGGAAGTCACTAATCTGTTTTCCATTCCCTTAGTTTTTGCTTTTGCCAGCTTGTCATTTAAACAAAATCACACAGAGTTTCTACAACCTTTGGAATTTGGCTTCTTTATCTTATCAGTATGCATTTAAGATTTATCCCTTAACTTGCCTTGTTTATTGCTAAGTAGTATTTCATTATAGAGATAAACTATTTGCTATCTCATAAATATTTGAGTTGCTTCTAGTTTTAGGCAATTGTAGATGAATCCACTCTCCATTTTCGCATGCATGTTTTTGTGTGGCCATATGTTTTAGTTTCTCTTGGGTAAAGGTCTGCAGGATTGCCAGGTGATATAAGTGTGTGTCTGTTTAACTTTTAAGTAACTGTCAAACTGCTTTCCAGAGTGGCTATACCATTGTACATTCCATTATACATGCCATATATACCATTTTACATTCCCACCAGCAATCTCTGAGAATTCCTATTGCTTTGCATCTTTTCCAGCACTTGGCATTGTCCATTTTCTTTGCAAGCTATTCAGGTAATTCTAACAGGTATGCAATGTTAATAGGTTTTTGAAGATTATATATTGAGAAGAATTGCAGGAAGGCAAAATCTTATCAACAAATATGGGTTCTGATGAGGCCTGTGCTCTGACTGACTTTATTTCATAATCATTCCAAAAGATTACAAAGAAAGAAGTAGCAATGTGATGTGGCATACAGGTTATTACTGGAAGATACTGAATGAGTGTTTCCACAAAAGGAAAAGAAAAAAAAAAAAAGGAGATTGTTTGTATTCCATTAGCACTACAAGATCTTTGTCTTCTATCGTGAACTTGGTTGTACTTTTAAATGACACTGACTTTAAAACTAGTAAGAGAGTAGTTAGATCTTTTGAAACTGTTACTTGCAATAATTTTCTGGGTTATTGATGGTGATAATAAAAGCAGTAATGTTAGAGGTTAACTGGACACTTAGGGAGTCAGGGCTGGGTTCCCCAGCAGGAAAACAAGGAGCCAGGACAGCTAAGACAAAACCACACTAGCGTCCCATTTTACAGCTTGGACAAGACCAGAGTTGCATGGTGTCTGGCAGCCTCTGTAAGACTGGCTTCTGCAAAACATCCTGAAACAAAACAATTAACTATAAACCACTGGTCACTATCACAAGTTGAGGCAGTTAGTCTCCAGATTCAACCCAAAAGATCAGCAACACATGAACAATAACCTAATAGGTACACAGGTACATGATCAGAGCCCTGATTGGCACAGCTTACCAGGCAATCCACAGGAGGCCCACACTCAGGATGCTCAAGAGAGTTCTTTGAAAGAGCCTATAAAAACCCCTAGATCTGAACAGCAACCCTCTCAGGTCCTCCCTCTCTCTGGGAGCTTTGCACTACTGCTCAATAAACTTTGTTTTACTGCCCACCAGTCTTCGTCTGGTCCACCTCTTCATTCTTTGAAATGGCATGGCCAAGAACTATGAGCACTAGGGGAACAAAAATCCTGCAATAGTAATAACGTATCTAACCTAAGGATATTTTTCCAGAAAAAGAGAAATATTAAAATTGACTCTAGTACATACTGGCAAAGGTGCCAAATAAAATAATTTACATTTCTCCCTGTTTTGCATCTCTTAACTGGATTTAGAGCTACTATACATATACCTTTCTTAGGATGGTACTGTATTTATGCCAAAATTCTGTTTTTCAAAGCATTTGTTTCCAACAACTTACTGAAATTATTGCCATGAACTATAGATGCAAATAAGGTAAAATATCCTGTATTTGAGACTGAATATTATAATAGAATAAAATTCCACTTCCATACTATAAAACTTTAGTGAATGGTCAAAGAATATACTCTTAATTCTGGCTAGTCATGTTTCAAATTTGCATATACTGTTCCATCTGGGGGAAAAAAAAGGAACCAAAAAATTCACCTTGGATTAGGGTCAGGCTTATCACAATTAAAATTTTTTTAAAAAGGATAATTTTTTTAAAGATTTATTCATTTTTAGAGAGAGAGAGGAAGAGCATATGGGCAGGGGGAGGGGCAGAGGGAAAGAATCTCAAGCAGACACCCCGCTGAGCATGGAGCCTGTCACGGACCCATTCCAGGACTCTGAGATCATGACCTGAGCCAAAATTAAGAGTCTGAGGCTCAAATGACTGAACCACCTAGACACCCACCCAAAAAATGATGACATTTAAAGGCAAACATGAGGATGAGTTTGGGAGCAGAGACAGAAAACAGAAAGTGAGATATGGAATATGGATTGCCAGAGTTAGATTTCGAGTCCCAGGCAATGGCAGATCAAGGGAAGTAAAAGAATGTTTGGCCTCATGGGCACACAGGCTCCACAGTCAGAAAGGCAAAGTGCTAGAAAAATAATGCCTGAAGATCCAAATCTGATGGTGATGCAGTGAAGAATCCAGATGAAAAATGGAGTTTGAAACTGGATGAATCCAATTTCTAATTCTGGCTCTATCACTTATCAGCCCTGTGACATTAAGCAGGTTATGAAAATATTCCTTGCCTCAACATCTCCTTTCAGTAATAGGATAATGTTGGCCTCAAAGAATGTGTTAGGAAGCATTCCCTTTGATTCTATCTTTTAGAAGCGATTGTAGAGAATTAGTATAATTGCTTCCCTAGATGTTTAATAGAATTCACCACGGAACCCATCTGGACCTAGTGTTTTCTGTTCTGGGAAGTTATTATCAACTCAGTTTCTTTAATAGTTATGGGCCTATTCAGAGTGCCTATTTCTTCTTGTGTGGTTTTTAACAGATTGTGTATTTCAAGGGGTTGGTCCATTTCATCCAGTGTTTCCAATCTGTGAGCATAGGGTTGTTTATAATATTACATTTTTATCCTTTTGATATCCATGGGCTCTGCAGTGATGTCCTTTCCTTCATTTCTGATGTGAATAACATGTCCTTTCATCTTTTTTCTTTGTTTGCTGAGCTAATTGATTTCACTGATTTTGGCTCTAACTTTTATTATTTCTTTTCTCCTATTTCTTCTTTCTAGTGTTCTAAGGTAGAGGCTTAGATCATTAAATTTAGGCTTTAGATCATAATAAATTTAATTTCTTTCTTCTTTTCCATATATCATTTTAGTGCTATATATTTTCCTCTAAGCACTGCTTTTTCTGCATCCCACACATATTGATGTTTTATTTTCTTTCTTTTTTTTAAAAATGTTTTTATTTATTTATTTAAGAGAAAGATAGTGAGAGGGAGAGTGAGTACAGAGAGAGAGTGAGAAGGAGAAGCAGACTCCTTGCTGAGCAGGGAGCCCAATGTTGGACTCGATCCCAGGATCCTGAGATCATGACCTGAGCTGAAGGCAGACACTTATCTGACTGAGTCACCCAGGTGCCCTGATGTTTTATTTTCAATTTCATTTAGTTCAAACTATTTTCAAAATTTCTCTTTGACTCATGTGTTATTTAGAACTGTTTGTTTAATCTGTAAGTATTTGGGGATTTTCCAGCTCTCTTGTTGTTACTGATTTCTACTTTAATTCCACTGTGGTCTGAAAGAAGACACTGTATAATTTCCATCCTAAATTTGTGAAGGTATGTTTTATGGTCCAAAACGTCTGTCTTGGTGAATGTTCCATATGAGCATGAGAAGAATGCATATTCTTCTGTTGTTGGATGAAATGGTTGATACATGCCCATTATATCCAGTTGATTCAAGTTCTACTATATTCTTACTGATTTTTTGCCTGTTCTTATCTGATAAAGGGGCACTGAAGTCTCCAACTATAATAGTGGATTCACCTATTTCTCTTTCTGACACTGTTTTTAGGTGGATAACACATAAAGAATTGCGATGTCTTCTTGGAAAATTGACCCCCTTATCATTATGCAATCCCCCTTTTTATTCTTGAGGAGTTTTCCTTACTATGAGGTCTAAAGCAGATTCTCCTATTTTCTTCTGATTAGCATTAGCATAGCATATCTTTCTCCATCTCTTTACTTTTTTTTAAGATTTTATTTATTATTTATTTATTTATTTATCAGAGAGAGAGAAAGAGAGAGATAGAGAGAGCACAAGCAGGCAGAGGCAGAGAGAGAAGCAGGCTCCCCGCTGAGCAAGGAGCCCAATGCGGGACTCGAGCACAGGACCCTGGGATCATGCTTACAACTACTTTAAGGCCACTTTCAATAACACTATACTGTGTCACAGATGGTACAAGTACCTTATAATTGCAAACTATTTCTAATTCTTCACTGATATCCCTTGTATCATTGCTGTCATTCATTATACATAGGTATTCATAACCATATGTGTATGCCTTAAACACACACATAAGCATACTTAATTGAATATGTTGTTATTTTATTTTTTTAAAGATTTTATTTATTTATTTTTGAGAGAGCAAGAAAGATTACAAGTAGGCCGAGCGACAGGCAGAGGAAGAGGGAGAAGCAGGCTCCCCAATGAGCAGAGAGCGCAATGCCGGCTGGATCCTAGAACCCTGGGATTATGACCTGAGCTGAAGGCAGACACTTAACCAACTGAACCACCCAGGTGCCCCTGCTGTTATTGTTTTAAACAGATTGTTGTCTATTAAACCAATTAAAAGCATGAAAAAATAATGTTTCCTTTTACCCTCACTTATTCCTTCTCCAATGATCTTTATGTATGTAGATCTAAGTTCAGGTCTACATCATTGTTCTTCTCCATTGATCACACATTTTCCTAGTTTTTGTTTGTTTAAGAAAGCCTTTATCTCTCCTTCACTTTTGAAGGATAATTTTGGAGGATACAGCAATTTATGTTGGTGGGTTTTTTCCTCTCAATATTTCAAACATTTCATGCTAGTTTCTTCTTGTTTGCATGCTTTCTAAAGAGAAGGCAGATCTTTAAAGAGAAGGCAGAACTCTTATCCTTGCTTTTCTATTGGTAAGGTGATTTTTTTCTTCTGGCTTCTTTCAGAATTTTTTTTCTTTGATTTTTTTCCCAGTTTGAATGCAATAAGCCTCGGTGTAGTTTTTATTGGAGTTTATACAAGTTGGTGTTCTCTGAGCATCCTAGATCTGTGATGTGGTATCTGATTTAAGGGAAATTCTCGTCATTCAGTCATTACTGCTTCAAATATTTTTTTTTCTGTTCTTTTTGTTGTTGTTGTTGTTCTCCTTTTGGTATTCCCATCACACATATGTTATACCTTTCATAGTCACCTCACAGTTCTTGGATATTCTATTCCTATTTTTTTCAGTGTTTTTTCCTTTTTGTTTTTCCATTTTCAAAGTGTCTATTCACAGGTCTTGAGGTTCAGAGATTTTTTTTTTTTCCCTCAGCCATACTCAGTCTACTAATTAATCTACCAGAGACATTTTTCATTTCTTTTACCATTTTTGGTCTCTAGCATTTCTTTTTGATATTTTCACAGAATTATCTTCTCTTTGTTTACATGGTCCATCTGTTTTATATACTGTGTACTTTACTGAGTAGAGCTCTTAAGATATTAAACATAGTTGTTTTAAATTCTTGGTCTCTTAGTCCCATATTCCTGTTATTTCTGAATCTGGATCTGATATTTGCTCTTTTCAAAGTGTGTGTGTGTGTGTGTGTGTGTGTGTGTGTGTGTGTGTGTTTTGCCTTTAGTGAGCCTTGTGATTTTTTTACTTGACAGCCAGACTTGAACCACTGGTTGAAGGGAACTGCTATAAACAGGACTTTGGTAAAATGAAGTGAGGGGAGGGGAAACACAAGCATTTCAGTGTCCAGAGATCAGCTCTCTGACTTCAGGTGAGCCTGTGCATCGAAGGTGTAAACATCACCAATGCTTCTTAGTTCTCCAGTCACCTTCAGATAGGACTGGATGGCTAGAAGGGGAGAGAGTTGGATATTTACCTCCCGAGGTCAGTTAAGCTCTGGTAAAACCCCAGTGGTTTAGATTCTGTTAAAAAAAAAAAAAAAAAAGAACAAGAAGAAGAGGAAGAAAGAAAGAATTAAAAAGTTTCTCTTGAGGGCAGGCCTTATTAAGAATAGGATATTCTGATGTATTTCAAAGTTGTTCTTTACTCCCTCCCTTTGCTATTTGCAGATGTTTTTCTGATATATTTTATGAGAAGCTGATCAAGCTCCTGGAGGTAAAACTCACAATATTGCAGGGCCCCCCAGTGACTGAGCTCCCCTGGAGACTTTAACCTTCAGATTAACCTTCCACTGTGTCTCCAGAAATTTGTCAAATATAGTTCAGGTTTTCCTATGTTAAGAATGGTTCCCTTGGAGGTTTCTGCTCCAGTAAATTGTGATTCTTTAAATTCACTTGTCTGTCTCCAAATTGAGGGCAGTGGCTTCAGGACCTTACTTCCTTGATGGGGCTATTTTTCAATTTGTCCAGATGTTTACTTTTTTCTAGGAGGTAGTGGCACCTTCTAAGCTTTTTACATGCTGGACCCA
This sequence comes from Taxidea taxus jeffersonii, assembly GCA_003697995.1. Classification (NCBI taxonomy): domain Eukaryota; kingdom Metazoa; phylum Chordata; class Mammalia; order Carnivora; family Mustelidae; genus Taxidea; species Taxidea taxus. The sequence goes on along the minus strand of RCUC01125812.1, from coordinate 17,792 downwards.
AAATGAGATAGAACCCCTGTCAGGCTCCACATCCAGCAGGGAGTCTGCTTAAGGATTCTCTTTCCCTCTCCTTCTGCCCCTCCTCTAATTGTGCACGTGGGTGTATGTGTGTGCTCTCTCTTTAAAATAAATGAAAAGATCTTTACAAATAAATAATAAATAAATAAATAAAATAGGAGCACCTGTGCAGCTCTGTTGGTTAAGCGTCTACCTTTGGCTCAGGTTATGATCCTAGGGTCCCAGGATACAGCCCCTGCATCCAGCTCCCTGCTCAGCAGGGCATCTGCTTCTACCTCTGGCCCTCACCCTGCTCATGTTCTCTCTCTGTCTCAGTCTCTCTCTAATAAATAAAATCTTTAATAATAATAATTAATTAACCTACATTTTTAATCAACTTCCTCCTTATCATTGATTCTTAAGATCCTTGCTTTCCAATCTGTTAACTCTTCTCTATCAGATAACTCTTTAGTAATGCTTTTACTGAGGGACTGATGTTTGATAAACTCTTACAAATTTCTGAAAATATCTTTATTATTTTCTAATTTGGCTGAGTTTAAAAATTCTCTGTTTCAGGTATTTCCCTCATAGGAGTTTCTATCTCTTCATTGTTTTCTGGCCTCTGTTGCTGATAATTAAATCTCCTGCTGCTTCTCCAATTGCCGTTTTTATTAGGTGACCTGAACTCTCACCCTGCTTACTTGCTTGTGTTCCTCCCATCCTCCCACTCCCATTTGTCCCTCCAGCCCTCCCGCCCTCCCTCCCTCTTTTTTTTCTTCTTCCTCTCTCAAGATTACTATTTTGTAGTTTCAATAAATATGTTTGGATTTTTCTGTATTTGTCCTACTCAGTCCTTGGAATCCACTTTTCTTTAATTTGGGACTCTGTTTTTGTTTGGTTCCTGGTTTGGTTTCACAACCTTTGCTTATAACCATACGCAAGCTTTTTAGATGTTGGTTTCACTCCATCTTCTCCATTCTACTTATATCAGTTAGGGTTCTCCAGAGAAGCAGACCAACAGTATATATCTAGAGAGAGGGGGATATTTGTTTTAGGAATTTGGCTCATGCAGTTAAGGGGGCTGGCAAGTCAGAAATCTGTAGGGGCAAGGTGGCAGGCTGGGAATTCAGTAAGAGTTGATGTTGCAAGTCTGAATCTGAAATCCATAGAGAATAGGATAACTCCCTGGGAAACTCAGGTAGAATTTATTTATTACAGTCTCGAGGAAGAATTCCTTCTTTCTTAGAAAATTTCTCTTAAAGGCCTTCAACTGGTTGGATGAGGCCACCCATATTATGGAGGTAATCTGCTTTACTTAAAGTCATCTGATTGTGATTATTAATCACATCTACAAAATATCTTCACAGCAAAATTTAAACTGGTGCTTGACCAAAAACTTGACACTACACCCTAGACAGTTGATAAAAAAAATTAACCATCATACCCTTTCTGCAAATCCAATAAAAATGTGCTAAAATATCTCAATCTATTCTCCATAGAAATTGATTACTCTTTCATATTTCTAATGTTATTTTATTTCTGCTATATTTGGGGTGAATCTTCCAATTCATGAATCCTTTGGGAGATTTTTTTTTTTATTTTGTGTATGTATATATATTTCATATCAAATGCTATGTTTTTCATTTCTTTAAAGATTTTATTTGAGAGAGAGTGCACATGAGCAGGAAGGATGGGGGAGGGGCCAAAGGAGAAAGAGAAGCAGACTCCCCACAGAGCAGGGAGCCTGATGCGGGACTCATTCCCAACATGATCCCATGGGATCATGACCTGAGCTGAAGACAGATGCCTAACCAGCTGAGTCACTCAGGCACCTTATGCTTTTCATTTTTAATATAGGTTTTTAAAATGTATCTTTCTGTTTTTATATCATTTCTGGTTTTTTTCATAACCTTTGCTTATTTTTAAGAAACAAAAACATTTTATGCATAATTATTTATTTTAAGAAATTATTTTATTTATCATTTTGAGCATTAAATTCTATTTAAAGTGTTTTTTTCAAGGTCTGTAAATAAATGCTGTATCTGTAATTAAATCTGTGTCTATGGGTAATTTTGTAGTATTCTATTTTTTTCTCATACTTTTGAAATTTTGGCTTAACAGCTCATTTTAAGCAGAAAATTTTGTTTTGAATTTTTTTTTTCCCACTCTCACTTTCTTATCTAAAAATTTGGATATTACCTCCACCTGATTGTTTATAGCTCCCAGGCAAAAACTATGTTGGGGTCCTTCTCTGCAATGATATTGGGATATTTACACATTTATTCACAAAATAGATGCTATTTGTTTCACTCTCTTGCCATTAGAATTAATTTGTCTTCTGGCCTATCTGGGTCCAGAGTTTCCTATGAGTCATGAACCCATGAAGTGTCAGTAATCCCAGGCTCTCCTGTGTAATAAGGACCACCCTATAGCCCTGGCTTTAAGTGTAGGTCTATATCTTGTTAGGTCACATTGTATGAAATACTCAGGCTTCATTTCCTGGCAGGAGTGAAGCTCCTAACTGCCACTGCCTGCCGTTTTTATAGCTCTCAGTTTTCTGTACTCTTTGCATATGCAGAAATGACTATCCTGTTTATGAGGCTAGAGATAGCCTACTGATTATCTCATCTAGATAGTATCTTTCTATTTCAAAATATTTTACTTATTTATTTGACAGAGAGAGAGAGAGAGAGATCACAAGTAGGCAGAGAGGCAGGCAGACAGAGAGGAGGAAGCAGGCTCCCCGCTGAGCAGAGAGCCTGATGTGGGGCTTGATCCCAGGACCCTGGGATCATGACCAGAGCCCAAGGAAGAGGCTTAACCCACTGAGCCACCCACACGCCCCATCATTTAGATAGTATCTTTTATTGTTCTACATTTGTATCATTTGGGAAAGAGAGTATGCCAAAGCATTAATTTATTGTGTCATATTTTAAGGAAGTATTTCTTTTTTTATCTTATTTTTTTTTAAGATTTTATTTATTTATTTGACAGAGAGAGAGATCACAAGTAGGCAGAGAGGCAGGCAGAGAAAGAGAGGGGGAAGCAGGCTCCCTGCTGAGCAGAGAGCCCAATGCGGGACTCGATCCCAGGACCCTGAGATCATGGCCTGAGCCGAAGGCAGAGGCTTAACTCTCTGAGCCACCCAGGCATCCCTAAAGAAGTATTTCTTGATGATTCATTAGTATCACAATACTCTCTAATCTCCCCAAATTTTGTAAGCTGATAAATGGACTGATTTTAATTCTCTTGCCACAAATTCACACATTTTCTTCTTTGTGGTTACCTAACATATGTCTTTCAGAAAGAATGTATTATCAATAAAAGAATTAAAATGCCAGAAAAAGGGGAAAAAAAGAAAAAGAAGTAAAAGCCCCAATTCCTAAATGTAGCAATTTTGAAAAACCATCCAGCTTGTTAAAATGGGATCATAGCAAAGCTATTCATTTTCCAGACTTGTAGCTTTTATTGTCATCATCCTCATTAAATAGCATATAATTGAGTGTTCCTTTGGTATTTGGCACTGTTCTAGGTGTTTTAGTACTTAGCTAAGGAATTAATGAACAGTGGAAGCAAATCAGTACATGAGGTTTTTATCTCTCCAACAAATAGCCAAAATACACCCAGGGCAGCTTTTTGGAATTCAGATAGCCCGATGCGATATAAAATGTTGTTAACGTCATCACCTCTCTGGTGACTCCTGCATCCCTGGAACAGTGCATGTTCCAATGTTCTTGATCATTTATTGAATAATTAATTCAACAAATGCTTAATGAGCACCTACTTTGGGACAAGCACTCCACCAGACGGAGAGACAAATTACTCCATGTCAATATCTCTGGTATGTGTCTTTTTATAATCTCTCTTAATACAATGCCTAGCTTCTATTAAGCTCTCAGTGAATGCTTGTTGAAATTAATGAGTGGTTCAATCAATAAATAAACACCTTTAGAAAAGAAAAGCCATGTAATTATAATATGTGGCTTTGTTCTTCTGACACAGTATATTAACCCTTTAAATTCCTAGCACAAAGTCATCACATGGAATAAAATAATTTATCCATTAAGTGTCCCAGCCTGTTTACTGACCACAAGCTTACTTTCTTATCTTTTTTAAAATAAATTTACAAACTTACTTTCTATTGTTCTGGGGCTCAGAAAGTAACAATAATCCCAAACCTCCCTTCCCCTTAGGAGTTCCAACCAAAGCAATATGAGCAGAAATGATTCGGTGTGTATTAGTACAAGTCTGGTATGTTCTTTTCTTTCTCCAATCAGCTAGAAGAGTGAAAAAGCACCTGGGAACCACGTATTGAAAGAGACGGAGCTACAGAATAAACAGAGGGATCACCAAATCAGTACTTGGAGGAGAACCACTCAAGTGGAAAGACTCATGTGACCTTTTAGGTCCACTAGAAACAGACTTCCATTGTGCTAAGCAATTGAGGTTTTAGAATTGATCTGTTACAGCTGTTAGTGACACCTTAACGAATCAACTCTCCTCCCAAGGACCCATGGCAGTGCAAGAACGGAACCATATGATCTCTTCATTATTATATGTAGATATTCTATCATTGCATAGTTTAGCCAAAAAGGATTAATTTATATATATATATGTATATATATATACATATATATATATATATGTTTTCTTATAATTTACACCCATTAGAGATTAAATTCCACAAAGAATTAGGAGGAAGAATGCCAAAAAAATAGGAGGAAAGGTTGACCATTTTGTCAGATTACATAAGCTGATCATTTTGTGTTTTATTTTTCCTTAAAAAAACATACACACACTAAAATGAAACATTACTAACAGCCCTGTCACAGGAAGACTGTGGTATTATAAAAACGTTTGCCACCAAATCAAATCTGAGGGCATCTTAGTCCATCAAATTGCCATTCATCTCTGAAATTGACTGAAAGCACATTCAGCAGCAGCAAACTGCTTGTAGGCAATAAACCTAGCATGGTGTTTCTTGTATCTCTGCTTTTGCTCTACCATTTCTTCTTTCTCAATTGACCTCGCCTGCTTCTTCGATGGGTACTAATTCTTCTTTTTGCCTCAGGCACTATCGTCTCAAAGGCTGCCTCCTCAAGGGTGGGCTAAGTGACCTTTGTGCACTGGAATTATCTTTTTCTGTTTGTTTCAACATCGGTAGGTCCATCAATGGCATGTACCATGTCCTACTCATCATTCAACTCCTGATACCTGGCCCTCTGCTTGTTATATATACCCAGGCCTTAGTGAAATTTGTGCATGACCAAAAGAGCTACAGGATGGGAGGGCTCACTTTGGGCTACAGAGGGATAAGAGAATATGAGTATGGAGGTACAACTCATCATCTGCTTTTAAAAAAACAGGCTGTCTCTCCACAGTGTTGTGGAGAGGCAAAGTACCCCAGAAGAAGCAGTGCTATATTTTTTTTTTTAAGATTTTATTTATTTATTTGTTAGAGAGAGCAAGCGAGCGAGCACAGGCAGACAGAGGCAGAGGGAGAAGCAGGCTCCTTGCCAAGCAAGGAGCCCAGTGTGGTACTCGATCCCAGGATGCTGGGATCATGACCTGAGCCAAAGGCAGCTGCTTAACCAACTGAGCCACCCGGGCGTCCCAAACAGTGCTATATTTAAGGGTGTTAAGGAGTTACATGAATATTTAGGGAAACTCTCAAGAAATACTATGTGAACTAGATAAAATATATATGTAAGTTAGTGGGGACAGTGAAACCTAGAAAGGTAGATTATGAACAGACTGTGAAGGACCTTGAATTATTGGCCATCTTACACCACTTGACCTTCATTGATTTGACGTAAAAGATACTTTTTTAAAAAAATTTTTTTTAATTTTTTTATAAACATATAATGTATTATTAGCCCCAGGGGTACAGGTCTGTGAAGCACTCACCATAGCACATACCCTCCCCAATGTCAATAACCCCACCACCCTCTCCCTACCCGCCTCCCCCTGGCAACTCAGTTTGTTTTGTGAGATTAAGAGTCTCTTATGGTTTGTCTCCTTCCCAATCCCATCTTGTTTCATTTATTCTTTTCCTACCCCCCAAACCTCCCACATTGCATCTCCACTTCCTCATATCAGGGAGATCATATGATAGTTGTCTTTCTCCGATTGACTTATTTCGCTCAGCATAATACCCTCTAGTTCCATACATGTCATCACAAATGGCAAGATTTCATTTCTTTTAATGGCTGCATAGTATTCCATTATATATATATACCACATCTTCTTTATCCATTCATCTGTTGATGGACATCTAGGTTCTTTCCATCGTTTGGCTATTGCGGACATTGCTGCTATAAACATTCGGGTGCATGGGCCCCTTCGGATCACTACATTTGTATAAAAGATACGTTTTTAAAAAGATTTATGTATTTTAGAGGGAGAGAGAAAGAGCAAGAGCAGGGGGAGGGGCCAAGGAAAAGGGCAGAAAGAGAGAAGCAGACTCTCTGCTGAGTGCGGGGCTCCATCTCATGACCTTGAGATCATGACCTGAGCTGAAGTCAAGAGCCAGAAACTGAACCTACTAAGCCACCCAGGAGCCCCAGCAATAATACATCATTTTAAAAGATTTGAAGAGGAATGTGGCATCTGTCATATCATCTGGGAATTACTAACAAGGGATTGTACTACAATGAGAAGAAAGAGATTAGAAGACAGGAGTGCAGGGGACAGATAACAAAGTAGATTAAGTTTCGGGGTCCAGTAATAAACTTTAGTTTTTGGTAAAAAGGAGGCAGTCAATGAGGGTACCATATTTCCAAATCTGAATACTCGGGGAAGAACTGCCTCAATTTATCAGCTGGGAATACATTCAGCTGCACATAACAGGAATCCTAATTTATAGCCGCTGACAGCTAGGAGAGTACTCTTGCATGTTGCAAGGGGTCTGAAGTTCAGTGATGGTTGACATGGATTCAGTAGCTCAACAAAGAGACAGAGATTTATGTGATTCTCTTGGCCTGGCCTTCCCAGACACAAGTTGGAGGCTGAAATGTTAGCAACACATCTGTATTTGAGAGAGAAATAAGTTGGAGGGGGGGGGCATTCAGGAGCTGCAGGTGTCCTTTTTCTTTGGCCAGAAAAACAAAAACCTTTATAAGAATTATACCTCGGCATTGGCTAAAGCTGTATTATTTGGGCATATCAAGCTACGTGAGGAGACTAAGAAAGTTTTAAAAATGTGTAGCCTTCAAAGTGTGAAGCATCAGAGAAGAAGAGAGTTGAGAATGAGAGTCTGTAGTTAGGTAGTCTGTGGTGTCTATCAGAGTAAAGGGATTCAACTTTGAGATATTCCATGAGAGGGAAATAATTTAAACAGAATTGACAAAGAGATTTTCAAGGACTCTTATAGATTAGTTAGAAGGATCTTCAGTTCTACCCTAAAATAACAGTAGATATTTTTCTGTAAACTATCGAAGGTGTTCGAATCAATCAGCTGGGAAGAGCATTAGTGGACAGAGCAGAATACAGCTGCATTTCCAGGCTCTCTAAAACCTTCCTGTCCAATATAAATGTAATGTGGGCCACATAGGCAGTTTTTTTTTTTTTAATTTTTGTGGAGCATTACTTTTTAAAAAAGCTAAAATAGGAAAGTTAATTTTAATAATATATTTCATCATATCAACACACACCAGATACAGTCATTTCAACATGTAATCAATGTAAACAATTAATATATTTCACTATTTTTCATATCTAGTCTTCAGCATCCTGTGTCTATTTTACATGGACAGCACATCTCAGCTTGGACCAGCTACGTTCAAGGACTCATTCAAGGACTTGTGGCTCGCCGCTACTGCATTCGTGCACACTAGTAAGCGAAAGAAACCAGTCTGGAAAGGCCACATACTGTGTGATTCTGTCTACATGACATCATACAAAAGTCACAACTATAGAGACAGTGCAATGATCACTGCTTGCAAAGTGCTGTTAGGGGTAGAAGATGAACAGGCAAAGCAGAGAGGACTTTTAGGGTGTGGAACTATCCGGTGTGTTGTATAAGGGTGGGTATCAGTCACCAAACCCAGAGATTAAGGTAAACAATGGACTCTGAGCGATTATGATGTATCGATTTAGGTTTCTCTGGTGAAAAATGGGTGCCCCTGTGGGTTAAGGCTCTGCATCAAGTCAGGCCTCCCGGGTTTGACAGCAACGGGCCATCTTTCCGTGAGCCTAACCGGATGGCGGGGAGGTGGCCGTGCCTCCCAGCAGTCACGCCAGCCAAGCTGCCGCCCTTCCTCTCATCACCACTGCAAAGGGTTCCTGAGGGACCAGCCAAATCCAATGGACTCTGCGTTCCCATCCCTGGAGAAGCATGCTTCTCATCAGCACATGAAGGACAATTCAGATAAACATCAGAGCAACAGGTATGAGAGAGAAGAGACTGTGACAGGCTTTCGGGGATGACACGTGTGGCCTCATCTGAACACTGCGAGTCACAGGGAGTCAAAGGGGCAGAGGTGAGTCAGTGTCTCCTTGAAGAAGCTATTGTGCCTGCAGGTGACACCAAGAAGCTTGAGTTTTGTTTGTGTTTCCGCAGCAAGTTGAATAGATTTTTAAATTGTGGCTTGTTTTGGGGAAAAGATGTATAATCATGGACTAATGCTGGCAATGACCAGTTGAACAGCTTCCTCATGGAGTCCATGCCTGGAGGGACAACGTATCTTTTTTATGTTTGTTTAGGTTTTTGTTTTTACAATACCAGCATGTGGTCGAAATCCACCCTATCTCTGGGATTCACCATTTTGAAAACGTGCCCTCGCTGAAGTGGCCATGTGATGTATGTTCAGTGAATTTAACAATTTCAACCAAATAATTATAAATATTGGGAGCAGATACAGTGGAATCACAGGTCACAGATCTCAGCAAAGTGAATAAGGGTTCAGGTAGGAAGAGATATGAGGGAGATTTGGCTTCAGAGGGACTAATTTTTACCCTGGATATATTGCTATGTTTCTATCTTTATGATTTCCCTTTGAGATAATGTGGGATATAGGGATAAAAATATCCTATGCCATATGTGAGAGACATGTTGTACTTTAGAAATCTCAAGTGATATAGGTTTGCCTGTCAAATGAATGATATAAGGACTTCTAATTGGCACAAGAAAGCAGTTTTTCCCTTAAATCTTCTCCTCTGGCTTGAGCACATATGCTCAGAACTAGTCACATGTGTCTTATGCCTTTCTCTGCCTTAGCAATTTTTGAGACTCCGAGTTTTCTGCTTGGATGGTGCACAGTTCTCTGTTCCTTATCAACTTGGCAGCTGAGCCCAGCTGCCTTCCCCTTAGAGCAAAGCCAGAGCCACTCTGCCCTCATCCCTCCCCTCCTGGAAGCTCATCAACTAAAGCTGATCAGGAGCTTCTTACGGTGACATCAGGGGCTTATGTCATAAAGCAAAGTAATAAAAATGGAGATGATTTTCTGCAGAGCTAACAAAAAGAGAAGGAATTTCTAAAGATGATGGCAAGTCTCCCCTGTGTCAAAGCTAAATGAGGCAGTGATCAGAAGGGATTTCAGAAGTCACTACTTGAGTTCACACTATTGGCTACTTGTAAATGGACGAAGACAGTCATAGAATGGGAATCTAAAATATTTACCCGGTTTTAGCTAATGGACAATACTTCTCTGAAGAGGAAACCTCCTAGGAAGAGATGGCCTTTCTAATCCACAGGAAAGGAAATGAGTGTTTAAAAAGAGCATGTAGAGATGAGGTTTTCAAGGTTTTGTCTCAGAATCATGCAGAAGTTCCCACCAATATTGCCACACAGGCAATGTAGAGGTCACTTCCTGGCATTCAAAAAGCAGGAATATTAGCGATATGTGCCCTTAGAGATTGTCTTATCTGATATTCTGTAGTTCACAGTGGTAAAGTAACTTGCCCAATGTCATAATTTAGGTAACGACAAATAAGAGCAGTATCATTTCATGACTGCAATCTTGGGTGTTTTATCAATAAACTTCTGCCTCTCGATCACACTGAGAATCCAAAGCCAAGATATAATTTTTTCAAACAAATTATGATTTACTCAATGAATGTGTGTGAACTGTATTTCATGCCATTTTAGAAGCGGGATATGTGAGAGGTATCCTCTCTAGAAAGCCCTGGAAATTTTGTCCGGTATCTCAGAATCACTGGAACTTGCCTTTAGGATGTTTTCATGTTTTTTGACCCTTTCAGAAACAATGGGACATGAATTTGATTCTCCAAGGTGAATGGTAAAAACCCCAGACATGGACATTTATAACACTGCCCAGAGCATGCCAAATGCACATACCATAGAGACATGCAGAGTTCATCATTTCAACAAAAAAAATTGCCATAAACCAGTATAACTTAAATGGCGATTTACTCAGTAGGACCTCTACATCACAGAGAATGTGTACTTTGATTGGCCAGAAAGTGGAGCCTGTGGAACAATTCACATGCATTAAGAATAAGACTTGGAATTGATGTGGTCTTTTATATTTTCAAAGTCTCTCATAGTCATGCATTATTTAGATTCAGGCTGAGCTTGGGACCTGACACTCCATGCTGAGCACTCCTCAGGGAAGAATGAAAGCCAAAAATAATATGCACCAGAGTTATGGGAGGTCCTGGCATCTCAGCTCTATCTAGACCTCAGAATGCACAGGAGATTTTGCCCAGTCCAGACTGGGATCTTGATTAATTTATTTATTCCCCTGATACCATTTGAGCTCTGTTATGTGACAACTACTATTCTTGATGCTAGCTGTTCAATGGTGAAAACACAACAGATAAGGTCACAGACAAGGTCTTTGACCTCACGATGCTTATGTTCTAGATGGGAATGGCAGGTAATAAGCACTTAAACACTCAAATAAGATCATTTTACATAGTGAGAAGGGATGCAAACAAGAAATCTGATTAATGGGGTAGAGGGAGACTGATGGAAATGGGTGAGAACAGTCACTTTCCTTTAGACAGGGTAGCCAAGAAAAGCCACTTTGAGACAACATTTAAGGTGGAACCTGAGTGATGAGAAAGCCAGCCAGAGGAAGATCTAGGGAAGAGAGTCCCCAGTGAGTGTCTTAGAAAGAGAAGGAGCTTGGAATGTTCCAGGTCAGGAAGAAGGTGGCCGCTGTGAATGCTGCAGAGAATGAAGGTATAAATAAACATTGGTTGGTTTCCACAGACCTTTCGTCAATAGATAATTTCTCACCCAAGACATTCTGGTGGGAAGCAGAATTTGCTTCTTGCACGGACACTAAGAACCTGAATTTCGTGCTTCTACAGTGCTTCTATACCAATGCTAAAGAAGGTAGTAAAGGCCATGAGCATGTGTCTCAGGTGAAACCAATTGGCCATCCCTTATATCTGGAGCTAAAAATGTATTACGAGATCTAGTAGCAGTAGGGGTATCAGCAGAGGCCTCTAAAGTCTAAGATAGCACCCACAGAGCAAGCTCTTAGAAGGCAGCAGCTATGTCCCATGAGAATGGACCTGGATATTACTGTTTAAAGATCCCTTGGCTCTTCCCAATTTTCACTGTCTGGTTCTCTAGAGTTCCCAGTAAATCTATGACCATCCTAATGGTCTTCCGCACACTTTTTTTTTTTTTAATGATTTTTAAAGTAGGCAGAGAGGCAGGTGGAAGAGGGGGGATGGGAAGCAGGCTCCCCGCTGAGCAGAGAGCCAGATTTGGGGCTCTATCCCAGGACCCTGGGATCATGACCTGAGCTGAAGATAGAGGCTTAACCCACTGAGCCACCCAGGTGCCCCCCGCACACTTTTTAAAAGATTTTATTTATTTATTTGACAGAGAGAGAGAGGAAGCACAGCAGAGGGAGATGGAGAAGTAAGCTCCTGCTGACTGGGGAGCCCAACATGGGGCCTGATTCCAGGACCCTGGGATCATGACCTAAGCCAAAGGCAGATGCTTAACTGGCTAGGCCACCCAGGCATACCACAAGTTTTATTATATGTTTGAATCATTGAGTTGTCTTGGTTATTAGCAACTAAAAGCTTTTTCAGATTGACATAGAAATTGATTCCAGGAGTGGATGCATATAACATAATGGAGGAGAGCAGGAATTTGTTTTCTGCCTTGGTTAGAGTGGAAGGCAATAAAAATCAAGTAGTATTAGGGAATCTGACCTTAGCACTTCAAGGCAAGCAGTGGTGAAGAAACTAATTTAACTATTACCTGTGGTCATCAGAAATGAAGTGACATCAAAGGCATAACTTTGGGGAACTGAGTGGATCCTTCCAGGAAGGGGCCCCGGATTCAAAGATTATAAATGTGAATGGTTGTTTCTTCTTTCTCTTTCTTTCTCTCTCTCTCTTTTTTTTTTTTTTTTTTTTTTTTTTTGAGAGAGAGAGAGAGGGAGGGAGGGAGAGCATGAACTTTGTGGTGGAAGGGGGTGAGGGGGAGACAGAATCTTAAGCAGTCTCCACTAGAGCACAGAGCCTAAGGTGGGGCTCAATCTCATGACCCTGACTGAGGTCATTACCTGAGTGGAAGGCAAGAGTTGGATGCTAAACCATCTGAGCCCCCCAGGAGCTCCAAGAGTGGTTGTTTCTAACAATGCTGGGAAACTAAGGAAAAAGGACCACCAATCTGAAGTTTCTACAACTTCCAAGCTAGTTATGGACTGATTCTCTGTGTCTATGCTAAAAAAGAAGAAACAACCATTCACATCTATAATCTTTGAACTCAGGGCCCCTTCCTGGAAGGATCCACTCAGTTTCCCAAACTTTTGCCTTTGATGTCACTTCATTTCTGGTGACCACAGGTAATAATTAAATTAGTTTCTTCACCACTGCTTGCCTTGAAGTGCTAAGGTCAGATTCCCTAATACTACTTGATTTTTATGACTGTGTTAAGGAGAATCTCTCATTTCTTGCCACGTGGAGGCTGAGATATCTTCTACCTTATTGCACCAGAAAGCTGATCTAATGGGCTTCAGCACTTTTTTTTTTTTAAGATTTTATTTATTTATTTGAAAGAGAGAGAGAGTGAGAGAGAGCATGAGAAGGGGGAAGGTCAGAGGGAGAAGCAGACTCCCTGCAGAGCTGGAAGCCTGAAGCAGGACTCAATCCCAGGACTCCAGGATCATGATGTGAGCTGAAGGCAGTGACTTAACCAACCCTGCCACCCAGGTGCCCATGAGCTTCAGGACTTTAAGCTCACTTAATACAGTTTAACATGGTCTCCCATAAGAATTTTAGGACATTTACTAGAAAAGTATAGATGACCTTGAGTATTGGAATGGCATCTTAAGGAAAGCTTAGGGAGATTCAGAGTTCTCTGAACTATTCCTGTCCCCACCCTTGGCAACACCCAACAGTCCTTGATTCTCTTTGTGAAAGAGCAGCCTCCTTCTATTATCTGGAGTGATTGACCCATTCTTCCAAGGCGTTATTCAAGGTCAGCTGCAAGGGAAGACAGTTGTCTTCATGGCCCAGTGGCAACAAATTCCCCTTGTTTCAAAACTGTTGATGAGAACCAAATCCCCAGGACCAGTGAAAATACAAACTTCACTTTGGGAGGACAAAGCTCACAACTCTCCCAAACTGTTAAAATTTTATCTATTTATTTTTTATTTTTGAAAAATACCTGAGCAATATACATAGAAATAGATTCATGCAAAGAGGGTAGAATATTATTTTGGATCAAAATGAATTTACCAATAAGATTCATTCATCAGAGATTTTTGACTGAGGGTGCCAACTGGGATAGACAGAGCTGATTGTACATTTTCAGAGGGTTAGTTAATAGAATCCTAGATGTAACAGTGACTGTATTTCTGCAGGGCCCCTAAAACACAGCACCAGATTCCCTGCCTAACTGAAGAATAATCCTAGAAAGGATTTACAGTAAAGAGTAAAGATGGAAGAAAGTATCAGTAGGTGGCCTACTGATAGAGAGCCCTAGGAAAAGAATAGTTTTAGGTCTCATGGCCAGGTATGCTTGCTAACAGGAAGCCCCAGACTTGGGAAACTATTTCATAGAATCACAAGAGTGCTGGATCAGCAAAACGTCCACAAATTTCCCTCCATCCACATTTTAATCAACCATTTAAAACTGTAACACTACTCATTTTCACTATGGTGTGCACAATCTAGCCACATGAACTCACTTAAGTATAGCAAATCTTTTTTCTCATTCCAGATGCTTCAAAGGCTTATAAGAAGTTGGAATATGGAGCTCTTGCCTAATCATTGACATATCAAGAGCAGGCTGGTGGGGTCAGTCAGCCTGGTTTCAAATAATAAGAAGAAGCTTTAAGGAAAAGAAGAACTATAATAATACTTACTAAAAGTTGGTCTGATTTTTATTACCATTCATCAGTAATTCTAAAATGTCAGTGATAAAATATTCCTTTCTGATAAAACATTTTGTTAGTTTATGTTTGAAACAATTGTTACCATTAAATTTTAACAATACATAAGCTTTAAATTTATATACCTTTACCTACTCTTTAATAAACATTGTGTTTTTATCTGGAAAATAATTCTAAGCACCCTGTAAATACTCAGCCCCTGACATATGCAGACTTCTCCATATACATTTGTTCAAAAGCCAGTTAATAAATGTTTGGAACCCATCAAATCTGTTTCAAGTTCAATGTGTACCCTCAGCCCCTGCTGTATTATATATCCCTGCATTTAAACCCTAGATTCATATAAACATCATGGCACAAGTGATCGCAAAAGCAAAGAAACTGACTTTGTCTCTTCGATTCTGCCTGTGCAAACACTGAAGTTTTCATTTGTGTTTAATGTTTGCAAGAATGAAACAGAATGCCAGCTGTGAGATGCAGTGCTTTTGCGTAGTTAGTGTAAATTTCAGTTCATACATGAAGCATTTTGCTGAATAATATCTTTTAAACACAAATTTATTCTTCCTTTGACTTAATTATTTTACAACTAAGGAACAAGCAAAATAACTATTATACTGATTATTACATGGCTACTATGGGAAATAATTTTATCATACAGAGGAAGGGTTATTAGTAAAAAATTCACTCTGAGGGCACCTGGATGGCTCAGTCAGTTAAGTGATTGCCTTCAGCTCAACTCTTGATCTTAGGGTGTTGGGACCGAGCCCCGCATTGGGTTCGCTGCTCAGTGGGGAGTCTACTTCTCTGCTTCCCTTTGACCCTACCCCCTGCTCTCGCTCTCTCTTAAATGAATAATTATTTTTAAAAATTTAAAAAATAAAAAAGGAAGAAGCACTTGTAAAGTCAAGTGCAGTCAGCCCCTGAGATCAAAATAGCCATGACTGATTTAAAGCGTTTTACTCAAACTACAACAATTTAAAGTCTAATGTACACCTATCAATCCAGATCAATCAACACAGGCTCATTAAGGTATCCTGCCCACACCCAAACCACAAGGAACCTGCTCTACCAAAACTGTAGCCCAGCGGTATTTTGTGAACCCAAATTCCATTCTCTTTAAAAAAAAAAAAAAAAAAAGTCTCAGTGATGACATTATGCCAGAAATCTTCTGGAATATATGAGAAATAATCAAAACAACCACGAAGAGGAGATTGCTAGAATCCCAACACACACCTGAGACGGATCTATGGTCCCTGAGAAAACCTGAAAGATGGAATCACTCCAAGTATTGAGAAAATACTTGTGGGAATTGAGGCTAGCAAGCCAGCTCTTTGGGAAGAACTTTATGACTGTATTTGGTATCCCAGAGCAGCTGCACAGCGGAAGAGGTTGCTGCTGAAACCAGCCCCCTGATTTTCAGAGAAGACAGTAAGATCTTGAGGTGGTGGAAGTTGACAAGGAGCACCACACCAGCAGAAGCAAGGGGTGGTGCCAACCATGAGAGGCAGCAGCCCAGCACTTCCCCACCCGTGAGTGCCTGCTCTTGGGTTCACAGGATCAGACAGATGTACAACCCCACGACTTACATAATGGGAAAATTCCATGTTGGCCAAAGAACAGCCTGGTTGAAGAGACCTCATTGGAGTCACAACTTCTCACTTAATTCTTTGAAATGAGTCACTTTATAAACTCAGAATCAAAGAAGAGGGTGTGGCAACTTTGAGTAAGAGCTCTGTAATACCTGAGTGACACCCTGGGATGAAGGCAATCCCAGCAGAGCTTTCAGTATGTCTCTGGGGATCCTGCCCACTGCTGCCATCTCCGGGCTGGGCTGAGACTCGAGGGACTCATTGGATCAATACAGTCCGGGGTGGAGTGAACCTCACAAGGGGACTCAGGGTATCTCAAACCCTCTCCATGCTTCTTTCCTGAGTTTCTAAGTGTGAGTTTCTAAGTTCCTAAGGGCAACCCTCAGGGAGAGCTTTTTGATCTCTTCAGCAAGGAGTTCTGATAGGAAGAGACACATAAACACAAGATAATCCCTGTTGCTGGGGGAACTGCTGAGGCTTGTGTCCTCACCGAGGTCTTCCTAGAGGGAGGATAGCTAACACCATACCAGCTGCACTTTCTTTTCCTTTTTCTTTTCTTTTCTTCCTTTCTCTTTTTTTTTTTTTTCTCTCTCTCTTTCTTTCTTGAGAGAAAGGGAGTAGGGAGGGAGAGGAAGAATCTTAAGCCAGTTCCATGCCCAGCATGGAGCCAAACTCAGGGCTTGACCTCACAACCCCAAGATCATGACCTGAGCTGAAATCAAGAGCTGGGCACTTAGCCCAACTGAGCGCACCCCCACCCCCAACGGCATTTGACTCTGGTTTGATTAGTGCATATAATACAATGATGCAGAGTTATGGTTCACTTATTTGGGTCGTTATTCTAATTCTAGGTGCTTTTCCGGATATATCTCTTTGTTACGACAAATCAAGAAGAGCCCTGGAATTTAGTATGCATTCCTCATGTCAGTTCAGGTCCGTCTTTGCTGCCAAATGAGCTACTAAATCTCAATTATAGGATTTTTAAAAATTATTTGATCACAGACCAAAACACCCTTCCAATGTACCCAGTCATTGGGTTATTTTCTCCTCATCCTGTTCAAAGGCATTACCTCCTGCCTATGCCTTAAATGCTGTCATTTTCCAGCATTGCATTCTAATCCACTTCTCTTCTAACTCAAAGCACTCCCTTTGGGTGTCTTTATCCATTCCTCTGGATTCCATTTCTCTCCAACTTTCACGAATTCCAAATCTATAACTCCCCTCCAAGTATCCCCCACCAACAGGAGCTTCCATATACCTGACGGAACTCTATTTAAGTCCACTACAGACAGATCGACCTTCATCACATTCAAAATGAAACCTGTCATCGTCCACTCCAAACCTTCCTTGTCTCAGTAAACAGCACCCATATTCACATCGGAACATTCTGTTCAGCCAGAATACAGAAAAGCATGACTGCCTCTCCAGGATCAGGAAGCACAGAGCTCCAGTGCCTGCTTTGCCTATAAATTTCGGCATGGGGTCTTGTGCAAGTCATTAACATTCTGGAGCCTAGACTCTATTGCTTATAAAATGGGATATATTTAATTGAAAGGCCTACATTTCAGACCTGGTGTCACCACTTAGCTGTGAAACTTTGATCGGAAGACTTTGATTGTGATTGACAACTCAGACCTGATGGCCATTCGGGCCGGAAAGATGGCATCCTTAGGTCTCAACTTGCTCAGCCCCACAGTGAAGCTTTGTTTGGACCTGGTTTCATTCAGCACCAGTGCCCTGGAAAATGATCAGAGGTATTTTTGAAAGTTAAATGTGCAAGGGGAGAGCTTCTTGAGCAGGGTAACCCCTTCATTTACTTCCTTCCTCCTTTTAAAGGCTTTCAAAGAGTGTAGGGATTTAGCAATTCTTTTTTTTTTTT
>RCUC01125811.1:0-32468 GCA_003697995.1 Taxidea taxus jeffersonii | reverse complement strand
TTTTTTTTTTTTTAAGATTTTATTTATTTATTTATTTGACAGACAGAAATCACAAGCAGGCCTAGAGGCAGGCAGAGAGAGAGGAGGAAGCAGGCTCCTCGCTAAGCAGAGAGCCCGATGCGGGCCTCCATCCCAGAATCCTGGGATCATGACCTGAACCGAAGGCAGAGGCTTTAACCCACTGAGCCATCCAGGTGCCCAGTTTTTAACAATTTCATCAATAGTCACGATTCTCTGTATTTATCTTGGCATTCACTAAACTTCCAGGATCTGAAAATCTGTCTGTCACTAAATTGGGGGAAATTTTGGCCCCCACAAAAAAAGTTGTTTTCCATTTTATTGTGTTCTCTGCTTCTGGGTTTAAATAAACATGTTAGACATTTGGATATTGTCACAGAGATCCTGGGGGATCTGTTTTTATTATTGATAGTCTTTTTTCCTCTTAGTTCTTTGGGTTAGGTAATCTTGATTGATTTATTTTCAAGTATACAAATTCTTTCCTCTGTTGTTACTAATCTCATTAGTGGTTAATAGACTTTAATCTCATTCAGGATAATTTAAATTTCAGTTATTTTAGTTTTTAGTTATAGAATTTATGTCCTTTTCATCTTCTAGTTTTTCTGCCAAGATTTCTTTGTATTTGTTGCAAGCGTAGTTATACTTTTTTTTTTTAAGATTTTATTTATTTATTTGATAGAGATCACAGGTAGGCAGAGAGGCAGACAGAGAGAGAGGGGAGAAGCAGGCTCTCTGCTGAGCAGAGAGCCCTATGTGGAACTCGATCCCAGAACCCTGGGATCATGACCTGAGCCGAAGGCAGAGGCTTTAACCCACTGAGCCACCCAGGCGCCCCAGCATAGTTACACTTTTTAAAATCCTTATGCTAACTCTAAGATTTGGCTTATCTCAGGGTTAATCTCCATTGACTGTCTTTTCTCTTGAGTTGAATCACATTTTTCATGCTTTGTTGTATTATCTAGTAATTTTGGATTTTATCCTGGACATGATAAATGCCACATTTTTTAATATGCTGCATTCTGCTATATTCATCTGAAGAATATTGATTTTGTTTATTTACTTATCTGTTTTAGCAGAAGATTAAATTAATTGAATTAAAATTGTAAAAATCCTGCCTCTTCAGGGACATTTGATGTTTTCAGTTCTTTTATCCTTAGCTGTCTGTGGAGTTTCCCCCTCCTATGCATGATGTAGGGTTCAGCCCTGGATTTGAGTAGTGTTTACATCTAGAATTTTTGGCTTCCTCTTCTCACTCTTTTTTTCGGATTCCCCTTTCATTTTCCACTTGCATTGGTTGCTCTGAGTCTTTCTTCTGGTTTTGTTGTTGTTTGTTTGTTTGGTTTGGTTTGGTTGTTTTTTTTTTTTAGGACAGAAATCCTGAAATTTTCTGTTGGAGCTTTAGCTGCCCTGCATGGCACAGACTTAGCCTCACCTTCAGAAAAGAGGCTGACATATAATGGCAAACTTTCTTACTCCTCTGTTCTTTTCCCAAGTGTTGGCCCCCTATAGGAATCTGCCTTCCTTTGGTCAAGTATCCAATAGTGCCTTTAGGTAGTTGTTTTTTTATAATTATCTATAAGATAACCAGTCTGGTAGAGGCTTCCTTCCAGTACTGTAAGCAGGATTTGAAATATTTACTTTTTAAAAAACCATAGTAATCCTACCTCATACTGTCATTTAGTACAAAGACTAGCTGGATAAGGGTAGAGGTGAGGAATAATTTTATTGTAGCAGATATAAGAAAAGAAGTTGAATGATATGGAAGCTGAGATTATAGAGATAGGGAAGACACTATTTTTGGAAACTAACAGGTACATTTAGATTCGTTATATTATTTGAGGAACTTGAATAATCAAAATTCGATTTGAACCTTTAAGACTTATACTTGCAGACATTTTTTGACTAAACCTTAATTTCCTCTAAAGTTGACAACATATTTATTCATAAAGAGTGCTATACAGATGGCGTATTTCACACAATTATTTAGTTACCGAATCCATAACTAAAAACTAAATCCTTTTACATTGTTTCTAAGAATATTTGTATTTCATAATACAAAACATACACTAAATCAATGTAATAAAATCTACTTAATATAGATCCAGGTCAAGACCTCGTCCACGGTCCCACAGTCGAAGCAGTGAAAGGTCCAGTCACCGAAGAACCCGTAGTCGATCTCGGGATAGAGAACGACGTAAAGGCAGAGACAAGGAGAAGAGAGAAAAGGAGAAGGATAAATGCAAGGACAAGGAATTACACAACATCAAACGGGGGTGAGTTGAAACAAATCTTAAGTAGCAATGACTCAGTGATTCCATGGCAATATTCAAATTGAATTTTCATTCTCAGATTTTTCTTAGATTGGCAAAAGAGGAAAATACATTAGATAAATAAGAAAGGATTAATCAAAAATGGTTATCTCAGATTTTTACTGTGCTTACTTGATATTTCTGTTTTCATTTAAGACATATAACAAACTTTAGAAACTCAAAATAAATGGTACCATCAAAGCTTTGTATGTCAATAAAGGAAAAGTTACATAATTCTTTAGGAAAGTTCCACAATCAATTTCCTTATCATGAATATGATTTTAAAATTTAAAGACTAGTTCATGATTAAAAATGTCTATTAATTTATTGTAAAGCTGTTAGGGGAAAAGGATAAAGGTGAAACAAAGGTAAGGAACCATGTGATTTATTACTGGTTAGGCCTTTTTCTATATAGAATGAGACTTGACCAGTGTTAAAGGTGTGTTTGTGTGTCTGTTAGAGTGAATGTATGTGTGTGTGAGACCCAGAATTTATTTTTTCTGGAATTGATATTATTGAAACAGTTAGTCTAACTTTGTCCAGTTGGAGGTTGAAATCCATTCATAACTATTTCTTACATTAGAAAATGTTAACATGAAACAAAATCTTGGTTTGTAGTTTGAATTATGGCTTCTTGTTTGTTTTATTCAAAACTGACATGGGCCTTTTTATTATATGAAGTAGAACATCTTAGAATTTATCCCCCTTTGTGAGTTTTTTAACACTCCATATATACTCACTATAATACTTCAGTACAAAAGTGTTTATCTGTAATGTATCAGTTTTTGGTGTTAAAGAGCTTGTCAGGGTCTTAAATGTAGTTCCTTGAGATTTGATTCTCTGAAGAATTAAATTTATTAAAGGATATGGAACTCGTCTCTCATTCTTTTCTTTTTCACAGTTGTCTGTGTGTTTATTTTTTATTTCCAGGTTTATAGTGATATTATATCAACCTTCCAGATTCTTTGAAATGATAAATTTGTGGTAGATTTTGGAAGAGGATAGTATTATTATAGGACTTTATTTTTCCTAATCACCTCACAACTTTTAACGCACACAGAGCAATTGTGGTCCTGCAAAATTCTGAGTTCTGTCTTTTTCTAGTTTTAAGGATTGTTGAATGTTAGAGGAGAGGAAATGGGGTCAGATATCTGGCCATAAGGATAGGGAGGCTGAGTTAGCTAGAGTGATAGAGTGGAATTAAGATCAGAGAGGATATGAGAGAAATCTGTTGAGAGAGGGAGAAAAATCAGGAGGATGATAGATTTGAACAGTGGATAGAGAGTAGTTTTTTGAGACTAGAAAATATGAACCAAGAGGATGAATAAATTATGTCAATCAAGGAAGTACCTTGCTCCTTTTTTCTTTTTCTTTTGGTTTGCACTTTAGATGTTACATGGCTATGAGAAGAGTAACTATGCTTTCTGGTAGTCATTAAATTTTTGCTTTCCTCCTCACAGAATAATTACACAGTTGTATAAAACTGATATTACATAAAGCATTATTTTGAAGACTTTAAAGGTAAGAAAAATCAGTCCATGGATAAAAAAGGGAGGATGGGTTATTTCAGGAAAGATTCTCATATGGTGACATTAGTCTTCAAAGTTTGGGCTAGCTTTACAGGTTAAACTCAGTGGTGATTATGTTTGAGGTACTGAATCCTGGATGACAGATTTACAAGGTAATAAATAATGTATTCATCGTTATTTTTTGAAATCTCAACAAAGGGGATAAACAAGGTCAAAACAAGAGGTGTCAGTTGAAGGGCTCTGGGAACGACTGTCAAAAAGGTGTTGAGTAACTTGATTAAGTAATATCCATGGGTTTAGTGGACCATAGTTTAGAATGGTGTTATATCAGAATATTCTCTCTTCTGGTTAGTGCCAAGGACATCCAGATTCTTACCTTTTGGTACAATCTAAAATCAAGAGATTTCTTTGGGTCAGCATACAGATTTAATGAAAGTATTTATATATGTACAGATGTACCGTGTTTTGCTTCAGAAATAATTGATTTTTTTTTTTTGAAGCTTATGTGTTTATTTTGTAGACCTGATTTCTTAAGCCATTGGACAGAGAATATATCTTATACTCTCTTGTATCACATAGAGTACCTAATGTACATGTTAGTTGTTAATGAATATTGATTGTTATTGATCAGATACACTCATTCATTCATTCGTTCATTTGTTCCGTCAACAATATTTAAATGCCTTCTATTTGCGAAGTACTGTGTTGGTAATAGGGTCATAGTAGTAGGCCAGTCCTATTTGGAGAGTTCATGCAGATAGCAAAATAAGCATAGATAGAAGGGAAGATGCGTAAGTAAATACAGGGAAATCAGATGAATGTTTCACTAAGAAGCTATGGAAACAAGTGTATGAGTTAGAATGCTTTTGGGCCTAATTAACAAAACCTAAGCAATAGTAGCTTAAACCAGAGATAGCAGACTTCTTTGTAAAGGGCTAGATAGCAGATAATTTAGGCTTGCTAGGCCATATATCTCTGTTGCAACTATTGAACACCAAGGCAGCCATAGATAATGTTAAAGGAGTGATATGGCTGTATCACAATAAAACTTTATTTACAAAATGAGCAAGTGGCAGATTTGGCCCACAGGTTGTAGTTTGGCAGCTTCTGGCTTAAATCTTGAGCACATTTTGGGGAGGGGGGATTTATTTATTTATTTTATATAGAGAGAGAGCAGGGAGGAAGGCACAAGGGAGAGAGAAACTCCACTCGGCCTGGAGCCCGATGCAGGGCTTGATCTCATGACCCTGCCATCATAGACTGAGCCAAAACCAGGAGTTGGAGGCTTAACTGACTGTACCACCCAGGTGCCCCCATGAGCATGTTTATTGCTAATAGAACAAAGAATTCAGAATTAAGCAGACCTGGGTGCTTTTTACCCTTCCAGCAGGCCAGTCCTAGCATCTTGGCTTTCATCCTCAGTCTTGACACATTGTGGTTGCAAGATGACTTCATGAACATTAGGCTGTTTGGTCCAGACTGGTCAACATGTCAGGGAAAGTCTCCCAGAAGTGGTCTTTATACATTGAAGGAAGAGATGAGAAAGAATGTTACATGCAAAATAAACTTCATGTGGAAAGACTTAGAGGCAAGCAGGGGGGTATGGCATATTTGAGGAACTAAAGTCTAATGAGGCTTGGTTTAGAGTTGAAGAGGCATAATGGTGAGAAATGTGTATTGAAGTACCTTTTCTTTTTTTTTTTTTTTGAAGTACCTTTTAAGTTAAGTTTGGAGTTAATTCTAAAGGCACTGAGAAGCCAATGAACTTGCAAGTAGGGTAAAGATAATGAGTTGTGAGCAAAATGCTTTGTTTACCATGGACATAATAATAGTAAGTGTTTAATGTTTTAAATATATTTTCTAAGTATCAGGAATTTTGCTAAGCAGTTGACATGCATTATCTTATTTAGTTATCATAATGGTCTCATGAAATAGGAACTTTTATTATCCTTCATATAGATGAAAACTTATAATCCATAGAGCTAGTAAATGGTAGTGTTAGGTTTCTAATTCATGTTTTCTGACAAGAGCATCTTGACTCTTAACAGTACATTATCCTCATTCCTATAGTCATCCATAATCATTGATGATGAGATATAATGTTTGAGATCAAGTGATACGTTGTTGCTTAAACTTCCTTAGAAAATACCTAAAGAGAACTGAATTTCTGTGCCTTATTTTCCTTCAATCAGGCCAGAAATCTGACATTAGTAGAAGATTGGTTCTTTCTTTTCTCCCTCTTTCTCACATATTTTCCTACAACAGCATTTCATATGTTTATTTAGAATTATGTTTGATAAAAATGACAAAATTTCTAGCCCTTACTTAAATTTATCTCATGGTCATTTTCTAAGCTGTCTCTCACCAAATGATTTCATTCCCTCACCGAAGAAAAGTGGGTGGAGAAAAAGGGAAAAAAAAATCACAAACTATATAATTAGGACTTATATATTAGTTAATGGTGGTTGAACAACCCAAGAACAAATATTTTAGCTTATGTTATGCTAAATAACCTAGCTGCTTCCACACATAAAAGAAGATAATAACTCACGTACTTCTGCTTCTTTATGTATAACAATGTTTGTTTTTTAAATCTAGTTTGAAAATATCAATATTATTTGAAAATTGATAGAATATAAAGCATACATTTATAAAGTACAAAGTAAGAAGAGTAAGAACATTAATGGTAAAGGACTGTTTTACAAATTGGGAAAAATGAAAATGGGGGAGAAAGGTATGTGCAAGAATTTAATGAGCCTAATAAAGAGGAAGAGTTTTTTTATTAAACTTTTGAGGGAAAAAGATAACTAAATTAGATAATTCTGAAAAATATCATAAATACATCAGCTAATTAAATATAGTTCTTGGAATTCCTGGAACGCTTGAATGATTATATCTTCTAGTGTTATAAATTGATCTTTTCATTTTATTAAACTGCTGAATAAGGAAGGCCTAATAAAAGCTGGGAGGGTATCAGGAGTTTGTAGGAACTAAAAAGTATTTCCTTATAATACTTTATGAAGTATTAATTTAAGAAAGACACCAGCGGAGCCTTGTCTTAGATTTTTTTTAAGATGGTTTAACGATATTAATTTTTAATGTCTTATATTTATAAAATTTGGTTTTTCAGATCTATTTTACTTCTTTTTTAAAAGATTTTATTTATTTATTTGACAGAGATCACACAAGTAGGCAGAGAGACAGGCAGAGAGGGGAGGGGAGAAGCAGGCTCCCTGCCGAGCAGAGAGCCTGATGCAGGACTCGATCCCAGGACCCTAGGATCATGACCTGAGCTGAAGGCAGCGGCTTAACCCACTGAGCCACCCAGGCATTCCGAGAACTATTTTACTTTTAAACATTGATACAGAGTTTTCGTTTTTATTAGCTCCCCCCCCCAATTTTCTAAAACTTAAAATATTTATCATATCATTAGATATTTGTATTTGTTTTATGGAAATATATTTTAAAATATGACAACAAATTTTACCAATAGCAGTTATTATATTGAAGTTGGACACAACATTATTTTGTTAAGCACACTGATAATGAGAGTAAAAAATCAGAAATATGAAGCTTGTCATGACATCTCATAATTCCAGGTTGGTTTAATGATTGTGAACATTATACACCACATCTGAGTCTTCAGTGTATTCATATTATGTCTTCTTGATCAAACAACATTTGATCAAACACCAGCAAGTATATTTGGCTATTATAAAACATCTTTTATAGGGCACCTGGGAGGCTCAGTGGGTTAAAGTCTCTGCCTTCGGCTCAGGTCATGACCCCAGCGTCCTGGGATCGATCTCTGCATCTGGCTCTCTGCTCAGCGGGGAGCCTGCCTCCCCATCTCTCTCTGCCTGCCTCTCTGCCTACTTGTGATCTCTGTCTGTCAAATAAATAAAATCTTAAGAAAATATATTGTATTAAAAACAAAACAAAACATCTTTTATAGATTATATAGATTTATAGATTTATTTGTTCTTTGGGTATTGAGTTTGCTAAGCTCTTTATAGATTTTGGATACTAGCCCTTTATCTGATATGTCATTTGCAAATATCTTCTCCCATTCTGTCAGTTGTCTTTTGGTTTTGTTAACTGTTTCCTTTGCTGTGCAAAAGCTTTTGATCTTGGTGAAGTCCCAATAGTTGATTTTTGCCCTTGCTTCCCTTGCCTTTGGTGATGTTCCTAGGAAGAAGTTGCTGCAGCTCAGGTCGAAAAGGTTGCTGCCTGTGTTGTCCTCAAGGATTTTGATGGATTCCTTTCTCACATTGAAGTCCTTCATCCATTTTGAGTCTATTTTCGTGTGTGGTGTAAGGAAATGGTCCAATTAAATTTTTCTGCATGTGGCTGTCCAATTTTCCCAAAACCATCTGTTGAAGAAGCTGTCTTTTTTCCATTGGACATTCTTTCCTGCTTTGTTGAAGATTAGTTGACCATCGAGTTGAGGGTCTATTTCTGGGCTCTCCATTCTGTTCCATTGATCTATGTGTCTGTTTTTGTGCCAGTACCATACTGTGTTGATGATGACAGCTTTGTAATGGAGCTTGAAGTCTGGAATTGTGATGCTACCAGCTTTG
This sequence comes from Taxidea taxus jeffersonii, assembly GCA_003697995.1. Classification (NCBI taxonomy): domain Eukaryota; kingdom Metazoa; phylum Chordata; class Mammalia; order Carnivora; family Mustelidae; genus Taxidea; species Taxidea taxus. The sequence goes on along the minus strand of RCUC01125811.1, from coordinate 24,032 downwards.
GTTTTCTTTTTCAGTATTCCTTTGGCTATTTGAGGTCTTTTCTGGTTCTATATAAATTTTAGGATTATTTGTTCCATTTCTTTGAAAAAATTGGATGGGATTTTGATAGGCATTGCATTAAATGTGTAGATAGCTTTAGGTAGCATAGACATTTTCACAATATTTGTTCTTCTAATCCAAGAGCATGGAACATTTTTCCATTTCTTTGTGTCTTCCTCAATTTCTTTCATGAGTATTTTATAGTTTTCTGAGTATAGATTCTTTGTCTCTTTGGTTAGGTTTATTCCTAGGTATCTTATGGTTTTGGGTGCAATTGTACCCAAATCCAATGGGATTGACTCCTTAATTTCTCTTTCTTCTGTCTTGTTGTTGCTGTAAAGAAATGCAACTGATTTCTGTGCATTGATTTTATATCTTGACACTTTACTGAATTCCTGTACACGTTCTAGCAGTTTTGGAGTGGAGCCTTTTGGGTTTTCCACATAAAGTATCATATCATCTGCAAAGAGTGATAGTTTGACTTCTTCTTTGCCGATTTGGATGCCTTTAATTTTTTTTTGTTGTCTGATTGCTGAGGCTAGGACTTCTAGTACTATGTTGAATAGCAATGGTGATAATGGACATCTCTGCCGTGTTCCTGACCTTAGCGGAAAAGCTCTCAGTTTTTCTCCATTGACAATGATATTTGCGCTAGGTTTTTCATAGATGGCTTTGATAATATTGAGGTATGTGCCCTCTATCCCTACACTTTGAAGAGTTTTGATCAGGAAGGGATGCTGTATTTTGTCAAATGGTTTTTCAGCATCTACTGAGAGTATCATATGGTTCTTGTTCTTTCTCTTATTAATGTATTTTATCACTTTGATTGAATTGCGGATGTTGAACCAACCTTGTAGTCCTGGAATAAATCCCACTTGGTCATGTTGAATAATCTTTTTAATGTACTGTTGGATCCTATTGGCTAGTATTTTGGTGAGAATTTTTGTATCTGTGTTCATCAAGGATATTGGTCTGTAATTCTCTTTTTTGATGGGATCCTCGTCTGCTTTTGGGATCAAGGTGATGCTGGCCTCAAAAAATGAGTTTGGAAGTTTTCCTTCCATTCCTATTTTTTGAAACAGATTCAGGAGAATAGGAATTAATTCTTCTTTAAATGTTTGGTAGAATTCCCCTGGGAAGCCATCTGGCCCTGGGCTTTTGTTTGTTGGGAGATTTTTGATGACTGTTTCAATCTCTTTACTGGTTATGGGTCTATTCAGGTTTTCTATTTCTTTCTGGTTCAGTTTTGGCAGTTTATATGTCTCTAGGAAAGCATCCATTTCTTCCAGATTGTCAAATTTGCTGGCATAGAGTTGCTCATAATATGTTCTTATAATTGTTTGTATTTCTTTGGTGTTGGTTGTGATCTCTCCTCTTTCATTCATGATTTTATTTATTTGGGTCCTTTCTCTTTTTTTTTTTTTTTTGATAAGTCTGGCCAGGGGTTTATCAATCTTATTCATTCCTTCAAAGAACCAGCTCCTAGTTTCATTGATTTGTTCTATTGGTTTTTTTGGTTTCTATTTCATTGATTTCTGCTTTGATCTTTATTATTTCTCTTCTCCTGCTGGGTTTAGGCTTTCTTTGTAGTTCTTTCTCGAGCTCCTTTAGGTATAGGGTTAGGTTGTGTATTTGAGACCTTTCTTGTTTCTTGAGAAAGGCTTGTATTGCTATATATTTTCCTCTCAGGATGGCCTTTGCTGTGTCCCACAGATTTTGGACTGTTGTGTTTTCATTATCATTTGTTTTCATAATTTTTTTCAATTTTTCTTTAATTTCCTGGTTGACCCATTCATTCTTTAGAAGGATGCTGTCGAGTCTCCATGTATTTGGGCCCTTTCCAAATTTCCTCTTGTGATTGAGTTCTAGCTTCAGAGCATTGTGGTCTGAAAATATGCAGGGAATGATCCCAATCTTCTGATACAGGTTGAGACCTGATTTATGACCCAGGACGTGATCTATTCTGGAGAATGTTCCACGTACACTAGAAAAGAATGTGTATTCTGTTGTTTTGGGATGGAATGTTCTGAATATATCTGTGATGTCCATCTGGTCCAGTGTGTTATTTAAGACCTTTATTTCCTTGTTGATCTTTTGCTTGGATGATCTGTCCATTTCAGTGAGGGGAGTGTTAAAGTCCCCTACTATTATTGTATTATTGTCAATGTGTTTCTTTGATTTTGTTATTAATTGGTTTATATAGTTGGCTGCTCCCATATTAGGGGCATAGATATTTAAAATTGTTATATCTTCTTGTTGGACAGACCCTTTGAGTATGATATAGTGTCTTTCCTCATCTCTTATTATAGTCTTTGGCTTAAAATCTAATTGATATGATATAAGGATTGCCACCCCAGTTTTCTTCTGATGTCCATTAGCATGGTAAATTGTTTTCCACCCCCTCACTTTCATTCTGGAGGTGTCTTTGGGTTTAAAATGAGTTTCTTATAGGCAGCATATGGATGGGTTTTGTTTTTTTTATCCATTCTGAAACCGTGTGTCTTTTGATTGGGACATTCAGCCCATTTACATTCAGGGTAACTATTGAGAGATATGAATTTAGTGCCATTGTATTGCCTGTAAGGTGATTGTTACTGTATATTGTCTCTGTTCCTTTCTGATCTACTACTTTTAGGGTTTCTCTTTGCTTAGAGGACCCTTTTCAGTATTTCTTGTAGAGCCGGTTTGGTGTTTGCAAATTCTTTTAGCTTTTGTTTGTCCTGGAAGCTTTTTATCTCTCCTTCTATTTTCAATGATAACCTAGCTGGATATAATATTCTTGGCTGCATGTTTTTCTCGTTTAGTGCTCTGAATATATCATGCCAGTTCTTTCTGGCCTGCCAGGTGTCTGTGGATAAGTGTGCTGCCAATCTAATATTTTTACCATTGTATGTTACAGACTTCTTGCCCCGGGCTGCTTTCAGGATTTTCTCTTTGTCGCTAAGACTTGTTAATTGTACTATTACATGACGGGGTGTGGACCTGTTCTTACTGACTTTGAGGGGGGTTCTCTGCACCTCCTGGATTTTGATGCTTGTTCCCTTTGCCATATTAGGGAAATTCTCTACGATATTTCACTCCAATATACCTTCTGCTCCTGTCTCTCTTTTCTTCTTCTTCTGGAATCCCAATTATTCTAATGTTGTTTCGTCTTATGGTATCACTTATCTCTCAAATTCTCCCCTCGTGGTCCAGTAGTTGTTTGTCTCTCTTTTGCTCAGCTTCTTTATTCTCTGTCATTTGGTCTTCTATATCACTAATTCTTTCTTCTGCCTCATTTACCTAGCAGTAAGAGCCTCCATTTTTTATTGCATTTTATTAATAGCTTTTTTGTTTTCAATTTGGTTACATTTTAGTTCTTTTATTTTGCCAGAAAGGGCTTTTATTTCTCTGAACAGGGTTTCTCTACTTTACATGCCTTTTTCGAGCCCGGCTATAACCTTGATAATCATCATCCTGAACTCTGGATCTGACATATTATCAATGTCTGTATTGATTAGGTCTCTAGCCTTCAGTACTGCCTCTTGTTCTTTTTTTGTGTGGTGAGTTTTTCTGCGTTGTCATTTTGTCCAGAGAAGAATATATGAAGGAGCAAATGAAATACTAAAAGGGTGGCAAAGACCCCAGGAAAATGTGCTTTAACCAAATCAGAAGAGACCCCCAAATCGTGGGGGGTAACAGGGGTAAAAAGAAGTTCAGAAAAAAAAATTTTTAAAAAAAGATCACAAATAAGGAAAAAATATAAAAAAAGAAAAAAAGTACATATATATTAGACTGGTGACTAGAACAGGGTCACACACTTAATTTGGGGAGTATTTTGGTCTCTTAGAAGAAACTACCTCCCAAAATTTTAAAGAATGAAAAACATATATAGGGGTAAACACAATGAAGGGATGGAATATGAGTATAAGGATGAAAAAAAATTTTTTTTAATTTCTAACAAAGGAATTGATAAGGTAAGTTGTTTGGGAGAATAATAAAAACAAAGTGGAGAGAACATGCTTGGGCTGGAGACTAGATCAAGGCCTGTGCTAGATTTAGGGTGTATTTTGATCTATTAGAAGAAGTTGTACTCCATATTTTTTTTAGGAAAAAACCCCCCATGTGTATACAAAGAATAAAGTTAGATACAATGGAGGATAAAATATGACTACAATAATTAAGGTTCAAAAAAGATTTTATTTAAGAAAGGTATTAAGATAAACTACTTAAAAAAACCTTAAGAGAGGAAAGGGTAAAAGTTAAAAAAAATTAGCAGAAGAAAAAAAATTAAAGAAATTAGTTAACTTTGCAAGACTAAGGATTCATGGGGAGAAAGCCATCAATTCCATGCTTTGCTTTTTTCTTCTCAGGATTTCCGCTGTTCCTCTTGGTAAGTGAACTTGGTTTTTGCTGGATTTCTTGTTGATCTTCTGGGGGAGGGGTCTGTTGTAGTGATTTTCAAGTGTCTCTTCCCCAGGCAGAATTGCACAGCCCTTACCAAGGGCCGGGCTGAGTAATCCGTTCGGGCTCGCTTATGGGGGCTTTTGTTCCCTGAACGCTTTCTGTAGAGTTCCAGAGAGCAGGAGTGAAAATGGCGGCTTCCTAATCTCCAGCCCGGAGGAGCCGAGAACTCGGGGCCCCGCTCTTCAGTGCGCGGTCAGAGAAAAGCACTTAATCACTCCTGTCTCCCCGGCCTCCGGCTGTGCTCTGAGCTCACCCAGCCTGTGACCAGGCGTTTCTGTCTCTGGCACACAGCCCTGCCTGGAGTTTCCGAACCCCCAGATCCCTGAGCTCTTCCACGCCAGAGTCTCCCTGGATCTTGTGGGGACCCCACGCACAGAGTACCTGCCTGTGTCATGGATTACAGTTGAAGGTAATGCAAAGAGCTCGCTCCTTGGCTCTGTCTCTGTAGCCGGCTTCCCGGGTTTAATACCTGTGAGCTCTGAGATACTCAGACACCCCCGATCCTTCTGTGACTCAGCGGAACCTGAGGCCCCGCTGTTCCTGCGTGGGCTTCACACTGGTTTAGCCTCTGGAGCGATGTCCCTCAGTGGAGCAGACTTTTAAAAGTCCTGATTTTGTGCTCCATTGCTCTGCTGCATGCTGGGAGCTGGCCCCTACCCCCGGGGTCTATATTCCCAGCGCTTTGGATTCACTTTTCCGCTGGTCCTACCTTTCAGAAAGTGGTCGATTTTCTGTTTCTAGAATTGTTGCTCTTCTCTTTGCTCTCCTGTTGGATTTGTAGGTGTTCGGAATGGTTTGATAAGCTATCTAGCTGATCTCCTGCTGCCTCATGTCGTCTCAGCCTGCTACTTCTCCGCCATCTTGACTCCTCCCCTTTATGTAACTTTTTAAACCTTTGTGCTTTTAGAGAGAGTTAAGTATTTCCAGTGGACATAGAAATTCGTATCTGGACAACTGAAGCAGTTCTTTTTGGTTGGTAATGGAAGGGGAATATGTTTAAACAAAATTTCTTATATTGACGTATGACTCCCACTACATCAGTTGTCTTTAAATCTTTCTGAAAATATATTCGTAGCTACTGGGACAGCAGTGAAGTTGGACTTCATGGCCTGTATGTTACCTATTTATAAAATCTTTCATGAAAAAGTTTACAATGGAGCGTAATTAGAAGTTATGTTACTTGTATCAAAACTACTTCAGGTATGTCTTTATAGACTAAAAGCACTGAAAGCCTATCAACAGAAGCAGCATATACTTTTTGTTCATAGGAATTACTGCCTTTGAACATGTAGTATTCTGAAATACACACAGATACACATTTACGTGTGCTAAGGTATTTAGATCCTGAGAAAGTTAAATTACCTGGCAGAAATTATAATTTTTGCTCAATTTCAATCATTTACAGTTTTTTCCTTTACAGAACAAGTTATTCGCTTTGAGCCTTAATTTATTCTTCCTTAAAATGGGGATAACAATACTTAAAAAAAAAATACTAGCAGTATTACAAGCAGCGTTCATAAGAAATATAGTACCATATAATAACCTACTTTATAGATGTAGCTTGGTTATGGCTTTGACCTGGCAGTGTTCCAGAGTCTTCAATTTTAGAGTTTCATCCACTAAGATTCTGTTGATGAGATTTTCCTACCTAGAGCTTGGCAAAAGATGTTGAAGTGATTTGGGAATGCTGGACTCTGAGTTTTGACAGCAGTTACATACTCTTAGAGGCTGTCATATTTTTCCTTACCTCTTATTTCTTTTTGCAGTAGGAAGTCATTTATGCTAATTTACCTCTATTTGCATATAGGTTATAGAGTTCTGTGGTGCAGCTTGTGCTTAGAACTCCTTTTAAGTGTCTGTTTGGATCAAAGCAGGGCTGTGTGATAGCTGTTGTCTGACACCAAGCTGTGTGGTGTTGTTTTCATTAAACATTTATCACACTTCGAATGTGACAGCAGGCAACTTTGTGCCAGTATAACATGTTTTCATGCAAAATTTATTGAAAAAGACGAGGTTTTGTAAAGAGATCTTGTTGCCTTTCACCAGTGGCGAAGGGTAAGTGTTTGGTTCAACAGAAGCATATACCTTTAACACATGTCATTGTAACATGCAAAGGAAGCTTCGTACTGTCAATTTTGTTAAGCAGGTAAACAAATACATTTTTATATAAATGTGTGCACTAGATTTTTTTCCTATTTAAATTAAATTTTTTACAATTTCCTTGTGAATTGAATGAATACCGTAACAGTGACCCTTTATGTTGCTGGGTATTTTTTATTGCAGTAAAATTTGCCACCCAATTTCCATTGTGTAGGTTTGCCACTAGGTATTAGTTTTGTTCAACAGAAACAATCCATAATTTTTTCAAAAAGATGAGGTCAAGAAAGGGAGTCTCAAATAACAAAAAGAATAATCAGCAAAGCAGGAGGAGAGGGTTTTAGAAGTTCTCCCCTAGGTCACCACCTTTCTCTTATTCATTTTATCAGTACATTTTAATTATCCCAGAGTTTCCCCAGTGGGATTTGATTTGAATTATGCCTGATAGAGCATTAAATGACATGAATTGTAGGTTTATTCTTTCTTTTTGTGGTTGCCTGGCTGTGAAAAGCCTTGGAATGAGAGAAGGTATTTTTATTTTCATTTTTCATTCCATAGGAGGCTCAGGAATTATAGTTACGTGAAGTTAGAGAGTGAAGTAGCCTCATGCTGGATTTATTAGTATGTTTCATCACATTGACTATAAAAAATTTGGTGAGACCCTTACAAGAGGTATTATAAAAAATTGTGTTATCATTAATATTCAAGAATAAAAGGAGAGAATAGTGAGTTGTATGTAATGGAAGGAACTTTATTTTTGAAACCATAACAGAATCCACACAAACTTTCAAATCCTGACTCACTGTGCTTTGGAACCATTAAAGGATAATTTTTTAAAAAGGTAGAGTCATGGGGCACCTGGGTGGCTCAGTGGGTTAAAGCCTCTGCCTTCGGCTCAGTTCATGATCCCAGGGTCCTGGGATCAATCCCCACATCGGGCTCTCTGCTCAGCAGGGAGCCTGCTTCCCTCCCCCCTCTGCCTGCCTCTCTGCCTACTTGTAATCTCTGTCTGTCAAATAAATAAATCTTTAAAAAAAATAAAAGGTAAAGTCATGACTCATAAAAATACTCATGAACATATGCCAAAGGTTTTATTTAACTCATTAATTAATGAGGGAACCATGAAGATGTTACTACAATAGCTCCAAGGAGAATTCAAAGAGCAGACATGAATTTATGGGACACAAAATTGTTTAATAGAGTCAAAACTGGCTTTTCCACATGCAGGATGGAAATCAGTGACTACTCCACTGGACAAAATCCATTTGCATATCTATGGAAAATAATCATTTGCATTGCTACTATCAATTATCTATAATTTCTGAAATTTAAAAATAAGTAAAGAAAGGCAGAAAGGTGGGGATAACTGGAAAGGCACCCTAGACAAGATACCTAGTAATTTTTGACCATCTCAAATCATTTAAAATTTTTTCTTGACAGGGCAAGTTATTTTCTTTGAGTCTTGAATATGTTCTTCTGTAAAATGGAGATAATGATAATTGAAAAGCTGTAAATATTAGAAGCATTATGTGTAAGAAAGCTAATACTAGGGGCGCCTGGCTGGCTCAGTGGGTTAAAGCCTCTGCCTTCGGCTCAGGTCATGATCCCAGGGTCCTGAGATCGAGCCCCGCATTGGGCTCTCTGCTCAGCAGGGGGCCTGCTACTCCCCACCTTCTCTCTGCCTGCCTCTCTGCCTACTTCTGATCTCTGTCTGTCAAATTAATAAATAAAATCTTTAAAAAAAAAAAGAAAGCTAATACTATAGGGTAGGATCTCAATAAATGGTATTTTTTTATTAACAACACTGATTTATCATCAATACTTATGATTACCAGTTTCTCAACAATTATTCTTTTTTCTAACTTTTGAGTCTTTTGAAAGGCCGTTCTCTCAGCCTGAAATACTCTTTTTGTTTTCTTCCACGTCTCCTGCTAATTCCATTCATCTTTTGAGGCTCACTTTAGACATCACTGAGATAGTCTTTGCCCCTTATGAGTATACTAAATAGCCCTGTAGTTAGCACTCATAATATTTATTCCTAATCTGAATAGAGAGCTTTGTAATTTCATAATTTCAAAATTTTGTAATCGCCAGATTGTATATACCTTGTCTGTCTTGAATATTCAACACTGGACCATAGTAAGTACTGAGGTATTTGTAGAGATGGTTTTAGAAGTTGTTTCTAGGTAATAAAATCTAGCTTTTCAAGCATTTAAAAATGATAAAAAATGCCTTTTTGGTATTAAAAAAATAAGCAACCACTCCATGCCTATTTAAATATGCATGTATACCCACACATATATACATCACCTCCATCAGAGTCTCCAGACTACAGTTTTTTATCAAGTCTACACAATTTTCATTATCTTTTTCTGTACTTTAAATGTTACCAGTTATGTTACAGTGAATATCATTTAGCATCAGTTGCTTAAAAAATTGAATGTCACTTCTAGAATTTATATTTTAAACACTGATTAAAATTCCAGTCGTCATTGATGACTCTTCATGCCTGATCTAATTTATTTCAGGATCCTAATTGGTATCATCTACTCTGTTGATTTGGTACATGGTTACAGGGCAAATGACTAGACTGAAGTATACAATTCCACTGAGATCCTTTACTGAAGGCCTTGGTGTTTGCCTTCAGTTAAGTTATGTATGGCTTTGTAAGCTAAAAAACCTGCACTATTGTTAGAGAAATGTAGAGGGAATAAACTTGGAGTGTCAGCCAAGTCTTTTCTTCCTAAATAAACAAGCAGTTTCCCTAAAAGCTAAGCTGTTGATTATAAGTACTCATTATAGTTCTAATTTATACCTCATTGTAAAGCACCTTGAGTATCCCAGATATGAATGATGCTATTCCAAATAAAAATAATCTGTTCAATATATTTTTTTAAAAATCTAGTTTATTCATTTCTCATAGGTTTTCTTCCCAGTCTAGTGAGCATTGGAATGGCATCTCCAAAATAGATTGGTATAAACTACAATGTATGCTTGACATATTAGATAAATCTCGGTCAGCACAAGTAGAAAAGCAGAAATTTAACCTCCTTTGATTAAACAGCAAAGACTGGTATAGATACCTGTATGAGGATCTATTTTTGTATCCTAATGTGATATTATAGGACAATTTTTAGAAGGCTAGCTTAACTGTTCTTAATACCCTGGTAAATGGAGTGTGTATAGCCAGATGATAGGAATAGCATATGTCTTTTCGGATGATGTAGTTACGGAGTACCCTTTTCCACTAAAGTAGAGTAAGTTGTAATACATTCCATTCATCTATATATTGTTAACATAGCTTATATTTCAAGATACTGAAAGTATATTCTAAAATAAAAACTCCAGATGGTGTCATTGAGGTTAATGCTTTTCATTTAGTGCCAAGGATATTGTCCCTAGTTTTTGAGATTGCATATATAACTATAGGAAGATTGGAATCAATCTCAAAGATTGGACCTTGTGGGTATAAACACAAAGCACTTCCTAAATGCTATTACATATGTGATGACGACTAACACAGCAAGTGCAGTTTGGGAAATATAACAATGACTGCTGCTGTTTTAATTCTTTTTGAACTCTTAGAGCAGGTTTCGAAATGGCAGCCTTTGGCCTCTGTGGATATGCCAGCCTGTGACAGGCCACCTGCAAGTAGATCACAAAATCAGTTTGGTTGTAATGTTGCAGTCTTAGCTTCTTTTTCTTGAGAAAGATAAAGGATGCCATTCCATATTAGAAAAAGAAATTGGTAGATACCAAATATTGAAAAGTAATGTCTTTGGAACAAGCCAGAGTTAAAACTTATATTGTGACTACTTAGAAATTAAACCCAGTCACCCACAAGAATGAAAGATAAAAGTAGAAGGAAAATGTTTTTATCTTTCAAAGCTATCTAGACAAATAAGAGTAGTGCTTTGTGTATACACACATATACAATCGCTCAAATTGATAAGTAACTATTTAATTATTTGCTCTTTAAATGAAGATCTTTAATGTTATCCATCCATCACTAGTGTTAGGTCCAGTAAATTTGCAGCTGCAAAGTTAATTTGAAAAGTTGTCATGGCTTAACCTAAGCCCAAGAAATTACACTGATATTGTATCACAAGATGTGTATTTCTGAGTTAAAAAGTAGTATCTGCTTAAAATACTTACCGTTGATACTATTTTTAGAATTTTCAAATGTCTTTTTTCTATATTAGGTTTTTCTTTAAGTAGATTTTTTAAATTTTTTTTTAAAGATTTTATTTATTTATTTGACAGACAGAGATCACAAGTAGGCACAGAGGCAGGCAAAGAGAGAGGAGGAAAGCAGGCTCCCCGCTGAGCAGAGAGGCCAATGCGGGGCTCGATCTCAGGACCCTGAGATCAGGACCTGAGCCTAAGGCAGAGGCTTAACCCAGTGAGCCACCCAGGCGCCCCGACTTTAAGTAGATTTTTGAGATATAATTTACATCCAGTAAAATTCACTTCTTAGGTATGTGGTTCTATGAGTTTCAATAGTCACATGACAGTTATATATCACAATCAAGATACAGAGTATTTCTGTCACCCTAAAACATTTCCTTGTGTTCTGTTTGCAGTCTCCTTCCTCCACTCCCACCTGTTGTGAAATTGAAAAGTTTCACCTTTTCTTAATATCATATAAATGGAATCATACAGTATGTAGCCTTTTGTTTCTGACTTCTCCTACTTACCACAATGTTTTTGGGATACATTCAGGCTGATCATGTATCAGTTTCTTCCTTTATGCTAAGTAGTATTCCATTTTATGGATTTATCACAAATTATCCATTTACCAGTTCAAGAGTTAGAGATTATATTTTTATTTTTATGCCATAAGACTTTGTGTAATTTTAGTGTTATTTTGTCTGTAATTCTTACTATTGTTTTCCATTACTTCTTACTATTCTTTTAATTCTTAATTTTTTAGATTTTTATTTCTTTAAGTTTAATGTGATATTTCTTTTTGGCCATTCATTTGTTTTGAGTTTTTCTTTTTCTAATATATTCATCTAAGGTTATGAATTTTCCTCCAAACATAGCTTTAGAGTACATCCCATATTTCATTATCATTTACTTCTGAATTTCTAATTTCCATTGCAACATCTCCTTTGACTTAATGCTATTTAGGAGTGTTTTCTGAATTTCCAAACATACGGGGATTTTCTAATTATCTTGGTTATATTTAATTTTATTTTTAAAGTTGGATATAGTAAGAATTGACTTTTTTTGGTGGACAGTGTGTTAATTTTAACATGTGGATAGGTTCATGTAACTATTGCCACAGTCAAGATGAAGAACAGTTCCATCACCCTCCAAAAATCCCTTGTGTTATCCCTTTGAATTTATACTATTTGCCCATTGCTAGCACTGGGTAACCACTGTTTGAAGGTTTATTTTTTTTTGCAAATGTTATATGAATGAATCATATAGCATGTACCTCTGAGAATGGCTCCCTTCCCTTAGCATAATGCATTTGATATTTGTTCAAGTTGTAGTAAGCTCAACAGTTTCATTTGTTTTTATTGCAGAGTAGTATTCCATTGTGCCAGCGTTTATTCTTTTCACTTGTTGAAGGAAATTTGGTGGTTATGGATAGAGCTTCTATAAACATTTGTGTACAGGATTTCCTGGGAACATAAGTTTCATTTCTCTCAGTAAACAGCTAGGTGAACGACTTCTATAAAATATGATAAGTGTACATTATTCTTTGTATGAAACTGCTAAACTCATTCCAGAGTGGTTGTACTATTGTGCATTCTTACCAGCAGTGTGTAAGAGTTTCAGTTGCTCCACATTCCTATCAGCACTGAACATTTTAAATATTATTTACTTTAGCCTTTCATATAGGTGTATAATGGTGTCTCATCATATTTTTTTTAAGATTTTATTTATTTATTAGAGAGAGCATGAGTGGGGGAGGGGAAGGACAGAGGGAGAGGGAGAGGCAGACTCCCCGCTGAGCAGGGAGCCCAATGTGAGGCTTGATCCTAGGACCCTGAAATCATCACCTGAGCCAAAGGCAGATGCTTAACTGACTGAGCAACCGAGGCATTCCTCATCATGGTTTTGATTTGAATTTCCCTAATGCTAATAATTAATAATTAATGTTGAACATAGTTTCATGTACTTTACTTGCAGTCCATATATCTGTTCAACTCTTTTGCCCATTTTTAAATTAGATTGTGTTTTCTTACTGGTGAGTTTTGAAAGATTTTTATTATATTCTGCATAGAAGTCCTTTGTTGACTGTGATTTGAAAGTGTGATACTGAGCATCTTTTCATGTGTTTATTGGTCATTTGTATTTCCTCTGTGAATTTCTCTTCAAATCATTTATTCACTTTTTTAAAATTCATAAATTATAAGAGATTCTTATATATTTTGAGAACTTGCCCTCATTTTTGTATATTTTGAGAACTTGTACTTGCCTGATATGTACTGTGAATATTTTTTACTACTTTGTGGTTTGTGTTTTCATTTTCTTCTAGTGTTATTTGCAGGCAAAATGTTTTCATTTTGATGAAAACTAACTTATTGATTATGTCTTTAATGCACCATGTATTTCATGGACTATCTAAAAATTCCTGGTTAACCTCAGGCCATGAAGATTTTCTCTAAAATGTTTTATAGTTTTACATTTTACAGTTAGATCTGTAATCTATTTTGAGGGTTTTTTGTTTTTGTATACTGTGGGAGGTTTAAATTGACTGTTGTTTTGCAGGAGGATGCATATGGATGTTCAAATGTTGAGTTGTTCCAACACAATTTGTTGAAAGACTGTAATTTATTGAATTGGCTTTGCACTTTTGTCAAAAATCAATTGGTCGTATTTGTTTGGGTTTATTGCTGGGTTCTTCATTTTGTTTTAGTCATCTATTTGCTTATTCCTTTGCCAATATCATATTGTATTATTTGCTGTAGCTTTTTTAAAAAAGTTTTTATTTATTTGTTTATTTATTTATTTATCAGAGAGAGAGAGAGAGAGAGCGCACACACAAGCAGGCAGAATGGCAGGCAGAGGCAGAGAGAGAAGCAGGCTCCCTGCTGAGCAAGGAGCCTGATGCGGGGCTCCATCCCAGGACTCTGGGATCATGACCAGAGCCGAAGGCAGTGACTTAACCTACTGAGCCACCTGGGCATCCCCACTGTAGCTTTATAGTAAGTCTTAAAATCACTTGCTTTGGTTCTCCAACCTTATTCTTTTTTAAAAACTTTTTTGACTGTTCTAGGTCCTTTGCTTTTCAATATAAATTTTAATGTAAGTTTGGTCATATGTACAAAATATCATATCTGGCTATATGTATAAAAATTATCTTGGTTGGAATTATGTTAAATATATAGATCAACTAGGGGAGAATTGAAATGAAAATGGTTTTAATTATTTTATCAGTTTTTTTAAGTTTTTACCATATAGATTTTGTACATATTTTGTTAGATTTATGCCTAAGTACTTTCATTTTGGGGGAGCTGTTTTATTTATTTTAAAATTCAATTAATTAATGTATAATGTATTATTTGTTTCAAGGGAACAGGTCTGTGATTCATCAGTCTTATATAACACCCAATGCTCATTACAACACATGGGGGAAGCTATTTTAAATGATACTTTTAAAATTTCAATTTCTAATTGTTAACTGCTAATATATAAAAATGTAATATAAATAATTGAAGTATAATTTGTGTGTATGTGTGTCTGTGTGCACCTGTGGGTGCATGCATTGACTTTGTAGTCTGTGACATTGCTATATGTACTTATTATTTGTAGGAGTTATTGTGGTAGATTCCTTAGGACTTTTACATACATAATTTATCATCTGTACATGGGAACAGTTTTATTTCTTTCTTTCCAAATTGCGTATTTTTAATTTATTTTTCTTGCCCTTCTGAGTATGAGTTCCAGTTCTGCTTTCAATAGGAATGATGGGCAAGGACATTTTAGGGGGGAAATATTCAAATATTTTTCATGAATGAAGATTTTAGCTGCAGATTTTTTCTTGATATCTTCTATTATGCTGAAAAAGTTTTCCTCTATTCTTACTTTACAGAATTTTGTTTCTTGTGCTAAATGCTGAATTTTGTCAAATGCCTTTCCAGTATTGATACAGTCATGTGTTATTTTTTCTTCTTTAGACTGTTAATACAATAGATTACACTGATTTACTTTTGACATTGAACCAGCTTTGCATTCCTGAGCTCAATCTCATTTGGTTGTGGTGTATCCTTTTTATACATAGCTGGTTTCAGTTTGCCGATACTCTGTTGAGGATTTGTATATCTGTTCATAAGGGATATTGCTCTCTAAGGGTTTTGATATCAGGTTAAAGCTTGTCTTATACAATAAAATGATAATCGTTCCAGAGAACCTGGCTGGCTCAGTTGGTAGAGCATGCACCTCAATCTCAGGATCGTGGGTTGGTGTTGCATGTTGGACATAGACATTACTTTAAAAAAATGAATAAAAAATATTCCCTCGGGGCACCTGGGTGGCTCAGTGGGTTAAAGCCTCTGCCTTCAGCCCAGGGCACGATCTCAAGGTCCTGGGATGAAGCCCCACATCAGGCTCTATGCTCAGCAGGGAGCCTGCTTCCCCCTCTCTTTCTCTGCCTGCCTCTCTGCCTACTTGTGATCTCCCTCTCTTTGTCAAATAAATAAATAAAATCTTTAAAAAAATATTCCCTCTTATTCTGGAAGAGATCGTGTAGAATTAATATTTCTTTTTCAAAATATTAGGTAGATGACATGAGGAATTTGAGAGGTAAAGTGGGGGGTTTGAGGGGGTAGGGAAGGATAAAATGAAACAAGAAGGGATTGGGAGGGAGGCAAACCGTGAGACTTAATCTCACAAAACAAACTGAGGGTTACCAAGGGGAGGTGGATAGGGAGAGGGTGGTTGGGTTATAGACATTGGGGAGGATATGTGCTATGATGATTGCTGTGAAATGCGTAAGCCGGACGATTCACAGACTTGTACCCCTGGAGCAAATAATACATTATATGTTAATAATATAAATAAATAACTATGGTGAGTGCTGTGAAGTGTGTAAACCTGGTGATTCACAGACCTGTACTCCTGGGGCTAATAATACATTGTATGTTAATAAAAAATAATAAAAAATTTTAAAAATTAAAAAAATATATATAAATAAAATAAACTATTAGGAAGAATTCTCCAGTCAAACCACCTTAGTCTGGAGCCCTCTTTTTTGGAAAGTTTCTGATTATGAATTCCATCTTTTTATATTGATTACTAAGAGGTAAGTGTAGACATCTACAACTCTAGGGAAGATGGCAGAGTAGGAGGAACCTAACCTCATCTACATCCACTGATATATACACTGATGTGAGTATTATCTAGTTATAACTGAGGAAATCATCTGAAGAGTGGTAGAACAAACTCCCCAACTAACCATAGAGAAGAGCCCAAACTGAAGAGATTAGGAGGGATGCAGACAGGGTCAGGAGCTAAACGGACATTGGGTCTGTCTGTCAGAGTGGGGGACACGGTGGGCGTGGAGAGAGAAACTGACCTTCACACTGGGGAGCTCAAGCAGGAAAGAACAGTCCTGATAATGTTTGGCTTTGAAAAACAGAGTGGAGGCACCTGGGTGGCTCAGTGGGTTAAAGCCTCTGCCTTCAGCTCCGGTCATGATCCCAGGGTCCTGGGATCGAGCCCTACATCGGGCTCTCTGCTCAGTAGGGAGCCTGCTTCCTCCTTTCTCTCTGTCTGCCTCTCTGCCTGCTTGTGAACTCTGTCTGTCAAATAAATAAATAAAATCTTTAAAAAAGAGAGAAAAGAAAAACAGAGGGACTGAATTTTGTGAGTTTTTATAATCAGTGGGACTTAAAACCTGGAATTTTAAAAATCAGTGGGCTTTGCTGTAGGAGGGCTAGGAAGATTAGAGGAAACTGAATCCCCACCCTTAAAGACCCAGCACTACAAACAGTCAGCAGAGATAAATCACAGAAGCAGGAGTTTGGTGCATAAAGGAGGGAGAGTAGTTTACTGATAATCAGCATGTCCAGAGAAGCAGAGAAACCTGGGGTAGATTTTACCAGGAATAAAGGAGTTGGCAGGCACCATTTCCCTCCTCCACCTCTGCACCATAAGTAGTTGGCCACCTGCCAGAACCAATGTAGCACCTACGTTCACTACCTAATTTGCTAACAGTACTGGCCCACCCCCATCGAAGCCACCTGCACATTATGGATCTGCCCCCTTAAAGATGCTGTTGACCAGAACCCTTCCAGGGTGGTGCTGTAGGTCTTGCAGTGTGTAAACTAGACACAAAAGCACCACTCCAGAGTAACTCCTGCCCCAGGGAGAGAGAAAGATGAGTAGTCAGACTTTGGTCCCAACAGTGGGCTGATCTGATTGCAGGTTCTGCCCACCAATGAAACCTTCTCAGGGGACAACACAGGGAAAGCACCCTGCAATTTAGTGCTGCTTTATCAATGGTGAGCCTGGTCTGACTCAACTGAAGCCCAAGGAATCTCCAGACTGGCCTACTAACACCAGAGTGGCCAAACATAGCCTCCAACAGGCAGGGAGAGCCACTGAAGACAGCTGGACTAAAGGAAAAAGCAGCTCAGTTACAAAAGCAGGACATTATGCAACATACATAGAAAATACCCTAAAGTGCCAGGTTCCAGTGAATATGGAATAGGGGACTACAGGGCACTATAGGACCTCTTCTACATAAGGGCATTACTTTCAAGAGATCAGGAGATGTAGCTCACTTTCCTAATACACAGAAATAGACACAAAGAGTTAGACAAAATGAAGAGACAGAGGAATATATGTCCCAAATGAAAGAACAGGACAAAGTCACAGCAAGAGATCTAAGTGAAATGGAAAAAGTAATGTACCTGATAGGGAATTTAAAGTAATGGCATAAAGATACTCACTGGACTTGAGAAAAGTTTGGAGGACATCAGTGAAACTCTTAACAAAGAGATAAAGAACCAATCAGAGATGAAGAACACAATAAATGAAATTTAAAATACACTAAACATAGTAAGTAATAGGTTAGAGGAAGCAGAAGAATGGATAAGCAACTTGAAGTACAAAGTAATGGAAAGTAATCAAGCTGAGCAGGTGAGAGAGAAAGAAAGTTATGCAGAATGAGAATAAACTAAGGGTATTCAGTGACACTATCAAGTATAATAACATTTGCATTATAGGGACCCCAGACAGATGGAGAGAGAAAAGGGGGTAAAAAGTTTATTTGAAGAAATAATAGCTGACAACTTCTAAACCTGGGGAAGGAAACAAATGCAGATCCAGGGAGCACCAAGATAACCTCAACAAAATTAACCCAAGAAGGTCCACACCACGACACATAATAATTAAAATGGCAATAAGTGATAAAGAGAAAAATTTTAAAACAGTTAATGAAAAGAAACAGTTATATACAAGAGAAACCCCATTAGAATCTCAGCTGATATTTCAGCAGAAACTTTGCAGGCCAGAACCGAGTAACATGATGTATTCAAAGTGCCTAAAAGGAAAAAAAAAATCTGTAGCCAAGAATAGTCTATATAGCAAGGCTCTCATTCAGAATAGAAGAGGGAGAGGGGTAAGGAATTTCCAGGCCACAAAAAGAGAAAGGAATTCATCATCACTGAACCAGCCCTGCAAGAAATGTTAAAGATGGCTCTCTGAGTGGGAAGGAAAGACCATGAGTAAGAGTAAAAGAATAGGGGAAGACAGAAGTAGTAGAAATAAGTATTTGTGAAAATTAGTCAGGGAACTCACACACACACACACAAAGGAATGGTAAAGTATATGTAAAATGTGGGGATAAGAGGAGTAAATGGGTTCAAACTTAAGCAGCTATGAACTTAATATGAACTGCTATGTGCAAAAGATGTTATATTCGAACCTAATAGTAACTGCAAATCAAAAACCAGTAATAGATATGCAAAAAATAAAGAAAAAATAATCCACGTATATCACCAAAAAACCCCCAGCAAGCCATGAGAAGAAAGCCACAGAGAACTACAAAAACAACTACAAAACAAGTAACAAATGTTAATAACTACGTACCTATCAATAATTATGAATGTAAATGGACTAAATGCTCCAATCAAAAGACATACTGTGACAGAATGGATAAAAAAACAAGACACATTCATGTTATACCTAAAAAAGGACACATTTCAGACCTAAAGACACAGATAGATTGAAAGTGAAGGGATGGAGAAGCATTTATCATGCAAATGGATGTGAAAAGAAAGCTGGCATAGCAGTACTTATTTTGGACAAAATAGACTCTAAAACAAAGATTGTAACAAGACAGAGAAGGGCATTATGTAATCATAAAGGGACCAATCCAACAAGAATATAAAAAATTGTATTTTTGCACCCAACATGGGAGCACATATGTATATAAAACAGTTAATAACAGGCATAAAGGGGGGGGACGCCTGGGTGGCTCAGTGGGTTAAAGCCCCTGCCTTCAGCTCAGGTCATGATCCCAGGGTCCTGGGATTGATCCCCACATTGGGCTCTCTGCTCAGCCGGGAGCCTGCTTCCTCCTCTCTCTCTCTGTCTACTTGTGATCTCTGTCTGTCAAATAAATAAATAAATTAATCTTAAAAAAAAAAACAAGCATAAAGAAAGTAATTGATAGTAATGCAATAAGAGTAGGGGACCATAACACACCACATAAATCAATAGATCATTTAAGCAGAAAATCAACAAGGAACCAGTGACTTTGAATGACACATTGGACCAGAGGGATCTAACAGATATATTTAGAACATTCCATCTTAAAGGAGCAGAATACACATTCTTTTCAAGTGCATATGGAACATTCTCCAGAATTGATCACATATTAATCCACAGAACAAGTATAAACAAATTTAAAAAGATGGAAATCATACCATGCATCTCTTCTGATCACAGTGCTGTGAAACTAAAAATTAACCACACAGACACACAAATCTGGAAAGAACACAAATATTTGTGTTCTTTCCAGCATATATTAAATAATATGCTACTAAACAATGGGTCAACCAAGAAATTAGGAAATAAAAAAAGTACATTAAGACAAATGAAAACAAAAACACAGCAGTCCAAAACCTTTGGGATTCAGCAAAAGCTGTTCTAAGAGGAAAGATTGTAGCAAAAAAGACCTAACTCAAGAAAGGAAACTCAAATAACCCACCCTTATAGCTAAAAGAGCTGGAAAAAGAACCAACAAAACTCCAAACCAGTAGAAGGAAGAAAGTAATAAAGATTTGTGCAGGAATAAATGAAATTGGAACTAAAAAAACCCACAAAACAGCAACAACAACAACAACAGAACAATGGAAGAGATCAGTAAAACCAGAAGCTGATTCTTTGAAATGATCAACAAAATTCATTTTTGATAATTTTGACTCATAAAAAGAGAGGGCCAGGGACTTAACATTGGAAATGAGAGGAGAAATAACAACTGACACCAGAAAAATACAAAGAATTATAAGAGAATATTTTGAAAAACTTTATGTTAACAAATTAACCGAGAAGAAATGGATAAATGGAGAAGCAATATAACCTTCCAAAACTGAATTAGAAAGAAATAGAAAATTTGAACAAAGTGATTACCAGTAATGAAATTGAATCTGTAACCAGAAAACTCCCAACAAACAGAAGTCCAGGACCAGGTGGCGTCACTGGTAAATTCTACCAAACATTTAAAGAGGAGTTAATTTCTATTCTTCTCAAACTGTCTCAAAAATAGAAGAGGAGGGAAAACTTCCAAATTAATTCTATGAAGTCAGCATTACGCTGATATCAAAACCATATAAAGACACCAAAAAAAAAAAAAAAAGAACTAGAGGCAAGTATCTCTCATGAACATAGGTACAAAAATCCTCAACAAGATACTAACAGACTGAATATGACAATACATTAAAAAGTCATTCACCACGATCAAATAGGATTTATTCTTGGGATGCAAGGGTGGTTGAATATTCACAAATCAATGTGAAACATCACATCAAAAACAAAGGATAAAAACCATACAGTCATTTCAGTAGATGCAGAAAAAGCATTTGACAAAGTATAGCATCCATTCATGATAAAAACCCTCAAAAAGTAATTTAGAGGGAGCGTACTTAAACATGATAAAAGCCATATGTGAGGAACTCAGAGCTAACCTCATACTCAAATCTAAAAAAAACCTGAGAGCTCTCCCCTAAGATAAGACAAGGATTTCCTTCCTTACCAGTTTTACTAAACATATTACTGGCAGTCTACAGCAAGCAGACAACAACAAAAAAAGTCATCCAAATTGGTAAGGAAGAAGCAAAACTTTCACTATTTGCAGGTGACATGATACTGTATATGGCAAACCCTAAAGAGTACCCCCCGAAAATTGATAAATGAATTCACTGTGGTTGCAGAATAGAAAATCAATGTACAGAAATCTTTTGCATTTGTATGCATTAATAATAAAGCAGGGGAAAGAGAAACTAAGAAGACAGTCCCATTTACAGTTGCATCAAAAATAATAAAATACCTAGGAATAAACTCAGCCATGGAGGTGAAAGACCTGTGGTCTGAAACTATAAAACACTGATGAAAGAAATTGAAGATAACACAAAGAAATGGAAAGATACCCGTGCTCATGGATTGTAAGAACACATTTTGTTAAAACGTCCCTATTACCCAGAACAATCTACAGACTTAGTATAACCCCTATCAAATTACCAGCAGCCTTTTTCACTGAATTAAACACACAGTTCTTAAATTGGTATGGAACCACAGAAGATCCTGAATAACCAAAGCAATGTTGACAAAGAGGAACAAAACTGGAGGTATTATAATAACAGATTTTTTTTTAAGATTTTATTTATTTATTTGACAGACAGAGATGACAAGTAGGCAGAGAGGCAGGCAGAGAGAGAAGGGAAACAGGCTCCCCGCCGAGCAGAGAGCCCGATGCGGGGCTCCATCCCAGGACCCTGGGATCATGACCTGAGCCAAAGGCAGAGGCTTTAACCCACTGAGCCACCCAGGTGCCCCTATAATAACAGATTTTAAATGACACTACAAAGCTGTAGTAATCCAAACAGTATGGTACTCACACAAAGACACATAGATCAGTGGAACAGGGTAGAAAGCCTACAAACGAACCCACAATTATATGGTCTATTAATCTGCAACAAAGGAAGCACAAATATGCAGTAGGAAAAAGGCAATCTCTTTAATAAATGGCATTGGGAAGAGTGGACAGCTACAGGCAAAAGAATTTAACTGGACCACTTTCTTACACCATATACAAAAATAAACTCAGAATGGACTAAGGACCATGTGAGTCATGAAACCATAAAATGTGAGACGTGAAATCCATAAAAATCCTAAAAGAAGAACACACAGGCAATAATTTCTCTGACATTGGACATAACATCTTTCTAGATTTGTCTTCTGAGGCAAGGGAAGCAAAAGCAAAAATTAACTATTGGCTTTAATTCAGAATAAAAACTTTCTGCACAGCAAAGGAAGCAGTCAACAAAACGTAAAGACAGATTACTGAATGGAGAAGATACTTGCAATGACCTGATAAGTGGTTAGTATTCAAAAGATATAAAGAGCTTACACAACTCAACACTAGAAAGCTAATAATCCAGTTTAAAAAATGGGCAGACAATATCAACAGACATTTCTCCAATGAAGATATACAGATGGCCAACAGAAACACGAAAAGGTGCTCAACATCACTGATCATCAGGGAAATACAAGTCAAAACTATAGTGAGATAATCACCTCATACCTGCCAGAATGGCTTTATAAAATAACACAAGAAACAACAAATGTTGCTGAGGATGTGGAGAAAGGGAATTCTTGTATACTAGTAGGGGAACTGCAAACTGGTTCAGCCACAGTGAAACGGAGGATAGAGTTTCCTCAAAAAATTAAAAAGAGAGCCCTATGATCCTGTAATTGCACTTTTGGTTATTTACACAACACAGAAACACTAATTCAAAAGGATACATGCACTCTTTTATTTAGTACAACATTATTTACGATAGCCAAATTATTGAAGCAATCCAGGTGTCCATTGATGGATGAATGGATAAAGAGGTGGCACACGCACACACACACACACACACCTTGCAAGAGCCTGGGTAGAGCTGTATAATATAATGCTAACCAAAATAAGTAAGTCAGAGAAAGACAAATAACAAGTGATTTCACTCGTATGTGGAATTTAAGAAACAGACAAAGGAAAAAATATACAAACCAAAAAAGAGAATCATAACTATATTCAATAAACAGGTGGTTATCAGAGGGGAGATGGGTGAAATATGTGAAGGGAATTAAGAGTACCCTTATCATGATGAGCTCTGAGTAATATATAGAATTGTTGAATCACTATATTGTACACCTGAAACTACATATAACACTGTATGTTAACTATACTGGAATTGAAAGAAAATGTCTGCATATAAGTGGACCCATATAGTTCAAATCCATGTTGTTCCAAGGCCACCTGTAATTGTATATTATTTGGTCATAAAAGAGAATACTGTTACATGCTACAATATGGATGAAATTGAGGTGATTAGCACACAATATGAATATAGTATAAACCAGTGAATTGTATACCTTAAAAGGATGAACTTTAAGATATGTAAATTATATTTCAGTAAAGCTGCTATTTAGAAGGGAAGTTTCCCTTAAATTAAAATTAATTTAATTAAATTATTTGAACTAAATTCAAATAATTTTGAATTTGTCTGTTTTTTCTTTCAGTATTTGCTATGTGTATTTTTTTTTAAAGATTTTATTTATTTATTTGACAGAGAGATCACAAGTAGGCAGAGAGGCAGGCAGAGAGAGAGGAGGAAGCAGGCTCCCTGCCAAGCAGAGAGCCGGATGCAGGACTCGATCCCAGGACCCTGAGATCATGACCTGAGCCAAAGGCAGAGGCTTAACCCACTGAGCCACCCAGGTGCCCTGCTATGTGTATTTTTGAGTTCTTTTGTTAGGTGTCTATACATTTAAGATTGTTAAATCTTTTTGGCGAATTGACTCTTTAATCATTATATGGTGTTGCTCTTTGTTCTTGTCTCTATTATTGCTCTGCAGTGGACATTGTCCAATATTGAATATAGCTAAGGCAGATATCCATTATCTTTGAAATGAGTTTCTTGCACATAGATAGAACATTTTTTTCCTGGTCCTGCAGAGTATTTTGAAGTATATTGAAGTATATTTGGAGTATATTGAAGTATAATTGATATATAACATTATGTTAGTTTCAGTTACAACACCATAATTTTTCCTTTGTGTACATTGTGAAACGATTACCATATTGTCTGTTCACCCTTTGTCACTATACAAATTCCCATTTTTTTATGTGAGGCAGACTTAAGATTTAGTGTTTTAGCAACATTCAAATTTGTAATAAAGTAATTTTGACTATAGTCCCAATGCTGTACATCACATCCCCA
>RCUC01125810.1:0-12536 GCA_003697995.1 Taxidea taxus jeffersonii | reverse complement strand
AGGACTCGTGACTGCCCTCCCCACCACCCTCTGGAGCTCCGGCTTTGCTGGTCGAGGCACAGATGGGGGTCCGTTCCATTCCCCATGTGAGAGAGCTGTCTGGGAGCAGAATGGCGGCCTGTGTCTATATATCTCTATGTGTGCGCGCGTGTGTATATATAAGACTATATTAGAAAATTCTCTATGTATAAATATAAAACACTGGTATCCAAACATGACACCACAGCAAACTAAAGTGCTTGACAGGAGTTGGGCATGTCTAAGTAGTAGGTCAAACTATTTTCCATCCTGAGTACCCAGGATGAGGGAGGCTGCTGGGGAAGCAAAACCATGGAGGGCCTCCTGGCCTGGTGGGGGTGGGGAGGAAAGTGGGGTGCTGGCACAAGCCAGGGCACCAAGGGCACCCTGCACCCCCCCACCCCCCCCCCCCAGCCTTCTCAGCCTGTCTGATCACTGTCCCAGGTCAACCCCACACCTCTTCTCCACCTTGACCCAACTTTGCCCACTGTGCTTCTGTCCGCAAAGAGACCAGCACTGGAAAGTTGGGAATGGGGGGAGGCTTGCTCCCACAGGGGAATGCTGGTCAGTCTGTGCCAACAGCTTCCTCTGCCCACACGGCTGGGAGTGAGGGGACCACTATGTATGCTGAGGGCAGGAGGTGAGGATTACTGTCATCATAATTAGTCATTTGAGAAATCAAACGCCATCACTCCTCTAGGCCAGGCCCTGCCTTCTCTCCTCTTGGGCCTCCTGCCTGGGTGGGGGCTGGAGGGAGGAGGGGAGGAAGCCTTGGGGGCAGCTGACCTGGGAAGCTGCCCTTTTATCTGCAAGCCCCAAGCGAAGCGTGAGCACCTCCACCATCCCCAAGACCGCTTCCCTGTAAAACAAGGCCCATTCTGGTCTCAGACCCACAGAAATGCCACAGGCAAATGGTCACCAGAGCTCCTGGGAGTAGAGGGGCCCCAAAGGGCAGGGAAGAGGCCCCCCCCAGGCCACAGTGCTACAAGAACGGGTTGGTGGTTGGAGGTTTGGAGGCAAACGGGCTTGATGAGGATCCAGTCTGGAAAGAAACGACAACAACCACAAATTAGGGGATTAGGGGAGAAGAGCCGGAGGCCAGAGAAAAGATGCGGTCCAGCATTCCTTTCTCCCCCAGAATTACCGTGCTGGGGGTTGTGGGAAAGTCAGGGGGCTGAGGCAAGTGGGGGGCAGTGGGGGGGTGTGGGAGACAACACGGCCCACGGACTAACCCAGTCCCCCCTGCATGGTCAAGGCACGGCTTCAAGCCCACATTGCCCTGTTCTCCTCAAAGGATTCTGCCTGGCCCCCAGAGAGAGGCCATACCCGCACTCACCACGAAGGGGTTGGTGGAGGTCCCCGCTGGCTGGCTCAGTGGCCTCTGCCCCAGCTTGGCTGATCCTAGGTCGCTGAAGGAAGAGCCTGGGAAGCAAGAGCAGAAACTGAGCCGACGTAGCCCTGCCCCTCATGCTGGGGCTGAGCACTCCAGCCGGCCTCCCTCCCACAGTGGCAGCAAGAGCCGGCCTTCCTGAAGTCTGCAAAGGAGGGTATGGAGTGTGGCTTCTCTGGCCCCCCCTACTGGTCCAAAAGGGAACTAGCTCAGATGTCTGGCTCCCAGACCATCCTAATATTCAGGGCCACCCACTGCATCCCCACAGGGGCTGGCGGTGGGGGATGGGGGTAAGAAAGGAGGGTGTACTCTGAACCCCTTACCATTCTGCTGCTGAGTCACCGAGGTCTGTGTGGGGAACAGTGGTGGTGGGAAGGTGCTGACAAAGGCCCTGGTGGGTGGAACTGTCTGGGGGAAGCCAGGCTCAGCACTGCTCATCCCAAAGCTGGGCCCTGTGGAACGAGGACACGAAGTTCAGGTGAAGTTCTGGAAGGCAGGCTGGAGAATGGTTCTTCCTAGATCTCTCCAACATGGGGGACATGGGATAGCGTGGGTCCCTAACCAGAGGTACCCGGTAAAAGTACCCTAAGTGGGGGCACCTGGGTGGCTCAGTGGGTTAAAGCCTCTGCCTTCGGCTCGGGTCATGATCCCAGGGTCCTGGGATCGAGCCCCACATCGGGCTCTCTGCTCGGCGGGGAGCCTGCTTCCCCCCCGCCCCCCGCCCCCCGTCTCTGTCTGCCTCTCTGCCTACTTGTGATCTCTGTCTGTCAAATAAATAAATAAATAAATAATCTTAAAAAAATAAAAGTACCCTAAGTGAGCCAGGGAAGCTTTTGGCTTTCACGCCACCTAACCAGGCCTCTTCCTGCCCACAGTGGCTTGTGGCACGGAGGGCACAGCAGTGCCGCACAGGGGCGTGGCCCAGAACCAGGGTCAGCTGCCAGCTATTTAAACTGTGCCAACGAAAGCAAAGTATTAGCCCTCTGTGGGCCTCAGTGGTCTCATCTCCAAAAGCAGGCCGGGCCCCTTTCCTAGGGCTGCTTGGGAAAAGCCAGTAAGGGGAGCAAAGCTCTCAGCAGTGGGGTTTACCATGCCTGTCAGTGGCACTGGCGGCTACCGGGCACTCTTCCTGGTCTCCAGGTTTTAAGAACAACAACAACAAAGGCAGGGGAGGAAGAGGGACCGAGGAGATCCCAACACTCCAGGCCGATGAGAGCAGGGACCAGGGAAAAGGCTGCAGGTGGGACACAGAAGATGGGGGTGGGGGGGACACTGCTGAGGGGCGAGAAGGGAGAGTCACTGCCACATCAGTCGCAGAACCAGCTAGGGAAGCAGCAGTCTGTTTTCCGTGATTCTGAAATTCTCATTCTGGGGCTTGGGTGGTTGTACTCTTTGCCCACTAGGTGGCCTGGAAATTCAGCCTGGTCTGGCCGGGTGAAGGGTGAGAAGGGGGATGATTTCAGGACGGAGGCTGCCTGCCACACCTCCAAACAGTAGGGTGTGTGTGTGTGTGTGTGTGAGAGAGAGAGACAGACAGACAGACAGAGCGAAGGGAAGAAGGAGAGAGGAATTTGCGCCCTGGAGAGAGTCAGGGCCAGGGCAGAGTGCGGAGGCTTACCTGTGGCCAGCCCGTTGGGCTGGAATGGGTTGGTGGAAGGCAGCTGGGGGAGAGCAGCAGGTACTGTGAAAGGGTTGGTGAAGGCTGCTTAGGGTGGAATGGGGTAGAGATGGGAGAAAGAGAGGATTAATCTTTTCTCATCTGGTTAATATTCGGAAGACAGCATTCCTCTCAAGTTTGCTGTGTTCTTTCTCCCCTCCCCTCCCTGCAGAGTCCCCAGTTTCCTCTTGGCCTCTGATCCCCTCCCAGGGTCTTCACAGACAATACTCACCTCCAAAGGCAAGCCCAGTGCTGCCGCCTCCACCAGCTGTGGCCGACTGGAGCGTGGGGACCTGGCCAGCCACCCCGAAGATGCTGTGGTATGGGAAGAGAAGTCAGCACACAGGGCACCGGGGATCGAGGGGAGAAGCAGGGCAAGGGACCAGGAGATGGCAGACCCTGTCCGGGCAGATGGGAGGCGCTCAGCAGGCTGGGAAAAGCAAGGTTCTGCGGCCCCAAGGCAGACTCCCCGACATCTGAACCCACCTGTTAGGGATACCTCCAGCCGATGGCCCGGGCGCCAGGAGGCCACCCATATCTGCAAGGCTGCTGGGCTGACTGGCCGGTGCCAGAGGAGAGGCCGCGAATGGAGTCACCTGGCTGCTCCCTGGGCGATCACAGGAAACAGAACAGGTTGTGCTGGGGTGAGGCAGGAGGGAAGGGACAGGAGGAGACATGGAGATGGGGGGAGCAGGGGAGATGCAGCAAAGTGATGGCATGAGTGCACCCACTGATTAGAGTCCCCTGAGCGCCTTTCCTCCTGGATCATCTGGTTCAGAGAGCCTTGACTCCCGCCAAGAGTTCTAGGTAACATGGCCCTCGTCCATCTCCCTAGTGCTCAAACCGCCCTCCGGTCAGGTCCCTGTCCCTCCGGCTGTAGGCTGACCTGTGGTTCCCTTTTTTCTCTCAAGACATGGAAATGTCTGTCCTTTCCTCAAATCAGCGTTTATGGATAAATCCTAGGAAGGGGAAGGTAGGGGGGATGGGGGAGGAGCTGTGAGGGGCAGTAGGTCCCAGACGCTCAGGAGCCTCTCGTGGAAAGTGAGGCCCTACGCTGGAGCCTATGCACGGACAGCTCAGCTCCCGCTCCCACCGGAGCTGCCCCCTCTCGGGAGGCCACCCTAAGCCAGGAGCTTAGATCAGGGTTCGTCTGCCTTCTCTGGTCATCACATCGCAAAAGAGAAATCCCCAAGGGCGAGCCCCCGTGGGAAGCTTCCGAAACAGCCTGAGGAGCGAGTCCAAGAAATCCCTGTCCTTTGGAGAAAGCCTCTTTGTCTCATCTCTGTGATGGGGTCCGGCCCACCACTCTGGGCTGTTTGAGGGCAAAATGAAGCTACAGATGGAAAAAGGCTTGACTTTTATGAGTGCTGGAAGATTCGTACCGAAGGGAAACACACTTTGCATGGTATCTGCCAATGCCAGTGCTCGAAATTGCTGGATGATAGCGAGAGGACAAGCGAGGAGACCTGGACTCCAGTCCGGGCCCTACTCCAGCTACTGCTGTGACCTGAGCAAACCATCTTAGTCTCCCGAGCCTGTTTTTGCTTGCCCTTCCCTCAGATGCCTGCAAGACCACCTGCCCCCAGGTAAGTATTTTCGGCAAATATTCAGTAATCTGTAAAGCATGCGTAACGGGTAGGTATCATCATAACTTTTGATACGAGAAACTGTCTCCGGGGCCAGAGAAACAAGACAAGGTCTAAAGGAAACACGATGGCTGGCTCGAACACAAGCGAACCAGAGCCTCTCCTGAACCCCTAGCTCTAGGCTTTCCACGTGCTCTGTCTCCACCTTGAACAGGAGGTGCCCCCCAAGGTCCTCCCCAGCCTTCGGGCTTTAACAGAACCGTGTCTTCAGCTGGGCCTCCTCTGACCTCAGTCTTGAGTGAGAGCCTGGTTTTCCTCTCCTAACACCTTGTTCTTTGCCCTTGTGGCCCTTGACATCTTTGTAGGGACATGTTTTTGTTTCTGTATCAACTGTGTCTCCCTCTAGACCAACTCCCTTGCCAGGAGTTTTCTCACAGATATAAGTTACAAATGTGCAAAACAGGACACATGCGGGGTAATTAATGGCAGCGCTGACAGCAAAAGACTTCATCATTCGTTCTACATATTCATCAACATGGGATGGATTAAATAAATCATAGTTTACACATAAGCAGGACTATTGTGCAGGCATTAAAAAAAACAATGGGGAAGCTCCTCATGTACTGATGAAAAAAGATCTGGCCGTACTGTTCAGTTAAAACATAAATCAAGGTACAGAACGGCATGTCTATTATGCCATCAAGCGTGGAAAAAAAAAAGAGAGAGAGAGAGAGAGAAAGAAAATAGGATGATAAAAAAAGTAAGTGAAGGCCACAGGCTTCTCTTCCCAGGGGCATGGCAGCGGAGAAGAGGTGAGACAGCAGCCCAGCCCGGTGGGGCTACAGAAGCTGCCTAAAGGAGGGTAACCAGAAGCCTATTTGTGGGGAAGGGGGAATGTGATGGTGCAGAGAGTGGAGGGGAGACTCAGATGAGAAAACTGGTGGGGAAAACCCTGTAGAGTGGGAAGGATGAGCGGGCAACAGTCAAAAGGGAAGATACTCCCCACCCCCCACCCCGAGAGGAGAGGAAGAAGGGCAAGGAAAAGATGAAGCCCCAAAGCAAGGGAGGAATGGCCAAGCCAGGCTGGTTCTCAAGTCTGTGTTGCTCCCTGGCCCCCTCAAACTTTAGCCTGGCTTCCCCTAAGTTTGGGGGCTTTTTCTGAAGGCCCCAGAACTATCATTTGAAGCTCCATGCTCTTCCTTCCCTAAAGGGTAAGGCCAAAGCCCTTTAGCAAGGGAATCCTCCCAATGCTAGGCATCTCCACTCGGATTTGGAGAAGCTGAGTCCAGCAAGGAAGTCAGGTGCCCAGAGCCGGCCCGCCTGCTCCGAGTCCAAGGCTAGGCTGCTTCCTGAGTGCCAGTACTTGCCTTGGCCACTCTCCTTTTCAGTCCCTGGGCTTTCGACAGAACCAGGGCTAGGCTACCATGCCACTGAGCACACTTGGTCTCCGTCCTCTCCAGGCCCCAGGCAGTCAGAAAGACTGGAAGCCAGCAGCCTGGTATTGAATCTTCTGATTCTCGGGCCTTTCCTGGGCTATGACTCGGGGTATGTGGAATTTCTGAGTGAACACAGCTTCCTGTCCTCACTTAAGTCAGATTCTCCAGTCCTGCTCTGGGCCTTTGGGTCAGGAGCTCCCCAAGCTGGGGGCGGGTCCTTTTTTTGTCCTGCCGCCGCCAGGCTGTGAGTCTCCCGGTGGACACTAGGGGGCAGAGCCCGCCCTCGTGCCGGCCAGGTGGATCCAGCACTTTCCGCTGGTTCTGGGGAACCTAGGAATACCTGCGCTCTTGTTTGCTTCCTCTACACTTCCAGAGCCCCATTCCCTGCGGCTGGATTGGTAGACATGTCTTCTAGCAGTTTCAGGGGGAAGCGGCAGTTTTAGAAACTTCCCCTCTCCAGACTCCCCCTCAGAAATATAAAAATACAACCAGGCTTGTCAGAAGAGACACCCGCCTCTCACCCAAGTCTCCCTACTTCATCCCCAGTACTCCTTTATGTCACACTCAGAGAACCACCCTCGTGATCACCGTGTGGTGGGAAGTGAGTGGAAGCTGCCACTCATCAGCCATTCGGGTCTGCCCAGGTCACTGGCCATGTTGAGCTGGTTTTGTCCAGTGCAAAATGGAGATCTTTCCTTTCTCGTGGAGAGAATATGGGGGTACTCCTTGCAGTGGCTCACAAGGGCGGGCTGGCTCCGGAAGGCTGCAGACCATCTGCTTTTTGAGGTGACCAGACACTGGACTTAAGTTCACCCCAGTTTCAGCCAGAGAGGGCTCCTGACACCTTCCTTCAGGGATTGTGACAGGCATGCATTTTTCTTTTCTTTTTTTTTTTAAAGATTATTTATTGGGGCGCCTGGGTGGCTCAGTGGGTTAAAGCCTCTGCCTTCAGCTCAGGTCATGATCTCACGGTCCTGGGATCGAGCCCCGCATTGGGCTCTCTGCTCAGTGGGGAGCCTGCTTCCTCCTCTCTCTCCGCCTGCCTCTCTGCCTACTTGTGATCTCTGTCTGTCCAATAAATAATAAAATAAATAAAGAAAATATTTTTT
Source organism: Taxidea taxus jeffersonii (assembly GCA_003697995.1). Lineage (NCBI taxonomy): Eukaryota > Metazoa > Chordata > Mammalia > Carnivora > Mustelidae > Taxidea > Taxidea taxus. The sequence goes on along the minus strand of RCUC01125810.1, from coordinate 5,340 downwards.
AAAAAGATTATTTATTTATTTATTTATTTAGAGAGAGAGAGATGGCATGAGCACGAGTAGGGGGAGGAGCAGAGGGAGAGGGACAAGCAGACTCCCCGCTGAGCAGGGAGCCCAACAGCCACCTGGGATTATATCCTGAGCCCAAGGCAGGCGCTTAGCCCACTGAGCCACCCAGATGCCCCAATAGGCATGCATTTCTGGCCGGACCAATTTATAACCACCTTGTACAGGCTGTTTCCTTTCGAGCTCTCATTCCAAGGAACACTTCGCTCTTGCTACACTGAATACTCCTGTGCCAACTTACATTCTTACTGATAACATGCAAAAGGGCCAATTTCCCCACACAGTACCGGCCATTACTAGTCTTTAAAACTTCTGTGAATATAATGTGCGAAATTATCATCTGACTCTAATTTGTGTTTTTCGTGATTTAGGGGAGACTCAGATGAGAAAACTGATGGGGAAAACCCTGTAGAGAGTGGAAAGGATGAGCGGGCAACCATCAAAAGGGAAGACACACTTTCATCCTTTTCTGGGTATTAGCTGCTTGTATCTGTTGCACATTATCCTGTTCTTTCTTATTTACAGGAAGTTTATTTTTTTTATTTTTTTTTAAAGATTTTATTTATTTGACAGACAGAGATCACAAGCAGGCAGAGAGGCAGGCAGAGAGAGAGGAAGGGAAGCAGGCTCCCCGCTGAGCAGAGAGCCTGATGTGGGGCTCCATCCCAGGACCCTGAGATGAGGACCTAAGCTGAAGGCAGAGGCTTTAACCCACTGAGCCACCCAGGCGCCCCCAGGAAGTTTATTTTTTTAAGATTTTATTTAATTGACAGAGAGAGACATAGCAAGAGAGGGAACACAAGGAGGGGTAGTGGGAGAGGGGGAAGCAGGCTTCCCGCTGAGCAGGGAGCCCGAAGCAGGGCTTGATTCCAGAACCCTGAGATCATGACCCTAGCAGAAGGCAGACGCTTAACCCACTGAGCCACCCAGGCGCCCCTATTTATAGGAGTTTTAAGAAAACACATGATGGGGGCGCCTGGGTGGCTCAGTGGGTTAAGCCTTTGCCTTTGGCTCAGGTCGTGGTCTCAGAGTCCTGGGATGGAGCCCCACATTGGGCTCTCTGCTCTGCGGGGAGCCTGCTTCCCTTTCTCTCTCTCTGCCTGCCTCTCTGCCTACTTGTGATCTCTTTCAAATAAATAAACAAAATCTTTAAAAAAAAAACAACACATGATGGCTATTAGCTTTTTGTCTGTTTTCCATATTATAATTATCTTTTCCCTGTTTCATGCCTTTAAGGACAATGAAACATTATTATGGGACATCTTTTAGCCACCTTTTATCATCTAGAATGTGACTTGAGCAATTTCTACTTCTTAGAAGTTTATGTGTTGTCTCTTGGTCTGTGGTCAGATTACAAAAGTGTTCCAGGTTTGAAAATCCTGTCTTTTGATTACAAAGTTCTACTTCTATTTATTAGGTAAAACTTGTTTAAGTGTTACTCAAATGGCCTACTTTCCTCCTTATTTGTCTACCTACTTGATCTACTATTAATCTTTTGAGTCTGCCTCTCTGTTGCTGTGTTACATTTTCATTGTGTCTAATAATTTTTGCTTTCTGACTTTCAAGGCTACCCTGCCAGGTACCTTAAGTTGGTTAACATGAGGACTTCTTTGTGAATTTTAACTGTGATCAATATAAAATGTCCCTCCTTGCCCCATTCAAAAAAACGAAACTAGAATAAAAACAAAAGCATGCAGACAATGCGTGGTGCCCAGTGGGAAGGTGGTGGGCAGAGCGAGAGAGTAGGGTAGTCTGGGCTCTGGGCGGAGCTCTGCCCCACTGTGGGCTGCATGACAGGGGACTACTGAGCTGCTTCATGGGGAAGCTGGCTACCTTGGAAGGGTTCCTTTCAGACCTCAGAGCCCTCGGCTCCGAGCACCTGAGACAGGCTTCTACCTTGGTTGGGCTGTGGGGTGGGAAGAAAAACTCACCAAAGCTGTAACTTCCAGTTAGCATCCGACTGGCTGGCAGTGCGGGTGGAGAGGGGGAAGGGCGGGTTGGGGGGGGGGGGAGAAAGAGAGAGTGTAAGTCACTGGCTTTCCCTAGACATTGGGTCTTTCCAGCACACCGGCTGCCCTCTTGTGTGTCCAGGATGGGCAACCGCAGAGGGCCGGCCCTAAGGCTATGAAGACCTGATATCTGAGGGCTTGGGGAGGAACCAGGTGCTTTACAGCAGCGGCCTTTAGGGTATTTTCTTTTGGGGGTGTGTGTGTCTCAATTGCTGAACAACACAACACTGAGTTTATAGGCTCCTGCTCTAACTGGGGTGAGTGAGGAGTTCTGGAGACTATCTTGGACTCTGACCCAGCCCTCGCCCTTTGGGCAGTGTCCCCAGCATGGACCATCAGAGCACTCTAGAGGAAAGCTCACGTCCACTCTTGGTTTTTTGAGAACTGGGGTCTCTCCAACTTGCCCGTCAGAGATCTTCTATGCACACCCCCCCAATTCCTGTGGCAACTGAGCTGCTGTCTTTCCGGGACAAAGATGGAGTGGGAGCCCCTCTTCCTGCCAGGAGTCTCCTCAGCCTCCCTCTTGCTTTCCTGGGATTGCTTCTCTTCCTCCTCTGTCCCCTCTGCCCAGCGCTCTAGGTCGGTGCAGATGCAAATGAAGGGCAATGCATGAACACAGCTGGAAGTGAGGAGGAGGGGAGCGGAAGAGAGCAGAGAGCGGGGCAGAGTTTACCTGTGGGTGTCGCCTGGGCCTGGAACAGGCCTTGGCTGCCGGGAGGGATGCTTCCAAAGGCAGATGGGCTGGCGCTACTGCCAAAGGCATCGAAATTGGCAAAGCCTCCATGGGAGGGTGTCTGGCCTACAGGTGGAAGGAGCATAAAGGCCATATATATAAAATGGACATATAATGGATAAAATATGCACTAATTGGGAAGGCCAAAGGCCTCTAATGGGACACGGCCTTTCTACAGGGTCCTGTTCTGGGAGAGATGGCAGGGGCCTGGGCAGAGGGCCAGAAGCCCGCTGGGGGAAAGGAGATGTCAGAGGCCTCCCTCCAAGTTCACTCCCTACCATCTTCTGTCTTTATTCCATGAGGCATTCACATTTTTATCAGGGGCTACTTTGGGCTAAATCACGTGGGGAAAAAAGAAGTTGGTTTTGGTGGGAGAAGGGGCTTGAAAGGCAAAAAGGAAACAGGTACCATTTTATTCAACCCTCTGTTGGCTGCTGCTGATCTTTGGGAAGAGGGCAGGGGAAATGAGACACAGGGTAAGCCCCCTGCCCCCATTTTAACAGAAAAAGACAGTAATAAACAGGCGATTTCTAGTGTTCTACAAGGAGGCGCTAGAGTCCCCGATTGTCATGTTTTCTGACATGGTCAGACTCGCAGACATAATCCCGGCCACTCTCATTTGACCCCAACCCTTCCAATGCTTCAGAACTGTCAGCACATTCATTTGTGGGGTGGGAGCTAAGAGCCGCCGGGGGGCAGGGGGCTGTGGGGGGAAACCTGGTCACCCTAAGGGCATGAATGCCTTGTGTCAGGGGGGATACACTGTAGGAATGTTCTCCTCCCAGGTCCCACTTACCCCCGAAGGCTGGGAATGCAGCGAAGGCTGGTGCCACCTGGGGAGCGGCAAAGGGGTCTCCTCCTATGTCGGCCAGCAGGTCAGTACTGGCTTTCTTGACCAAGGAGTGCGGAGGTGGTCGAGAGCTCCGGGGCTGGGACGTCCGAGGCTGAGACTGACTGATGGACTTGAGAGGAGAAGGCATGACACAGAGCACTTGGAGTCCCAGACATGACCCGGCCCCTGCATGGCTCCCTAGGCTGCCCCCAGACAGGAGATAGGGTGGCGAGGATAAACTGCCCTCAACCTAGAGATTTCCTGGGCAGCAGCTGCCTGAGCCCCTCACGTACCTAACTTCTCTGTCTTCGCAGCGCACCAGCTCCCAGAAGCAGGCATTTCAGAGCCTATCAGTGACCGTAACCCTGAGCTACACAGGGATGTTGCCCAGAGTACCCTCCCGCCCCCCAGGCCCCCAGCCCCAGAGCTGGGACTTCCTCCTCTTTCCCAGGGGCTTGAGGCATCGTCCCGGCCCCTCCTCGTTTCCTTGGAGCAATGGTCAGGTTTGAGGTTGACACTCTGACTTCCCTACATAGCACTTCCTGTTGGGTTCTTTCTTCCAAAAGACAGGAGGCCAAGGTGAGTCTGAGACATAGGGAACACCAGGGCGGAGAATTAACTCACACCTCCTATACTGTCATTTGCTAAGTCCAGGGCTGGGGCTGGATTTAGGAAACAGACATCCCTGTCTGGCAAATCCCCAACTGGCATGGGAGGGGGGGGAGGGAAGGTGTGAGAGTTACCTGGCTAGAGGTGGAGGCAGCAGCTGAGAGAGGTGGCACGGGCTCCCCCAGGAGAGTCCGCAGGGGCTTCCCTTCCGGGCCGGAGCCCTGGACGGGGGTGGAGGCACTGCCTTTGGTATAAGTGGGCCCCTTGACTTGGTCGGGGGGGACATACCTTTGAGAAAGAAGAGTCAGGCTGAGAGGAGGGGGTAACACCATGGGCCATGCTCATTGTAGGCATCTGGGAAGCACGGATGACAGCAGCCCGAGTCCCCTGGCCTCTGCCCACGGATTCTCTTTTTTGAACTAAAGGGAATTTCGTGGGGCGCCTGGGTGGCTCAGTGGGTTAAAGCCTCTGCCTTCGGCTCAGGTCATGATCCCAGGGTCCTGGGATCGAGCCCCACATCAGGCTCTCTGCTTGGCAAGGAGCCTGCTTCCTCCTCTCTCTCTGCCTGCCTCTCTGCCTACTTGTGATCTCTGTCTGTCAAATAAATAAATAAAATATTAAAAAAATAAATAAATAAAGGGAATTTCATAACTCAGCCAAGTTCTGCCCATCCTGAGGGTCCCCCTTTACTGTCGGATGCTGTTCTTTCCTGCGGGAATGTTCACTTCGCTCTGACTTGGGCCCGTTTTTCTCTCCCCTCTCCTTTCTCTTTCTGACATCAAACCATTTGGGTTTCAAGTAATAACCCGCCAACAATGCTGCTGGACAGGTGATGCTATTTTCCAACTCCTTCCCAGTCCCACAGAAAGTTTCTGCCCCCTCCTATTCTAAGTGCTCACAATCTATCCTGCCAGCTTCTGCTACATCTGATAAAATCCCCTCCACTCCAGTGGATGTATGTTCTACCCTGGAGGTATCTTTTTTGTCTGGAGGACACCCCCAGCAGGGGCTCCAAAATGCTGTTGTGTCCACACTGATCTCCTTGCTGTCTGCATTCTCTTCTCTGCCCTAGAGTTATCCCCCCAACATGCACG